>JASSUY010035421.1:0-30994 GCA_032466535.1 Forpus xanthops
GCTGAAAATCCAAAACACAGTGCTACACCAGCTACTGCTTAAAGAAAAATGACTGCTGCTGCTGAACCCATGACAGCTGATAACACCAATGTTTTTAGCTACTGCTTAGTAATGTTGATCTGACCAAGGACTTTCTGAGCCTCATGCTCTGCCAGGAAGGAGGGGAAGTCAGGAGGAAGCAGAGACAGGACACCTGACCCAAACTAATCAAAAAGGTATTCCTTACCACAGCATATCATGCCCGCTGTATAAAATGGGAGCAGTCACCTGGAACGATTAAATCACTGCTGGGGTCAGGCTGGGCATCGGTTGGCAGGTGGTGAGCAGTTGTATTCTCTTCCCTTGTTATTTCCCTGATTACTATTAATATTGCTGGTAGCAGCAGTGGTTTGTGTTATACCTTAGTTACTGAACTGTTCTTATCTCAGCCCATGAGAGTCACATTCTTTCGATTCTCCTCCTCATCCCTCAAGGAGCGGGGAGGGGGGGAGGTGGGATGGTGGAAGGGGGAAAGGGGGAAAGTGAGAGAGAGACTGAGTGGTTTTTCTGAGTTACAGCTGGGCTTAAAACACAATAGTAATCTAATGTTCAAGGATGATGTCTAGATCCTTCCTGTTGTAAATACTGTATATTTAAAAAAAACAAACCCCAAGAGTTGATTGGTTCAATTCTAGCACTATTATTTTGAATTTTTTGTATTTGGTATGTCTTCTAGAGTGAGATGCTTTGAAAGGAATGTTAACTTCAAAAGTAATAAAAAGACAAAATTGCTAGCTTCATGGTTGGAGACAAAAGCTGGCAAACATCAACTCAATACACAGATAAATTTCCAGAATATATTTCAGTGGAAATAAATTCTCTTTCTCATAGTAGTTATCCCAAAGCAAAATAGCTTTTGTTTTGTAACAGAGCAGTCATGTAGAGCAGGCCTAGACTTTCCAGGCTAAACCTGGAAATTAGGGAGAAACCTATCTAGTATCCACACTACATCCCACCTTCCCCCCATCAAGACTACTTATGGGGTGGAGGACAGTTATGGCCAGATCTGGGTATAAAGAATTTTGGTAATTTCCTAGGCTGGCAATCAGTTTCAAAATACTGGTTGATCCCAAACCTATTTCAGTTCTACAGCAGCCTCAGCAGATCAGGCTGGTGACAGCAGGGGTACTGGGGTGGATTATACCACACAGCCCTCCTCACTGCAGCAAGAGCATTTCCTGACCTCAAACTTCCCATCATAGCAGCAGCAGCAAGTCCAATGTTGCAGTGTCTGTTCTCTTTCCCAGCCCTTCTTTCTCATAGAAGAACTCACCATTATCCCCTGACCTGCATAATGTCTAAATTCAATTTTTGTTTCACACTCTCAGTGATGCCACGAGCTGAAGCTGAGCACAATTCTCCATGTGCAAGTGCTTGCAGGTAACTATTCCAGGAAGCATGTTATTGGAGAGCTCTGCAAGGGGGGACCTTTACAACAGCACTCTAGGACTAGTTCTTAGTGTACGTAACTTGTGAATTGCCGTACTTTCCTCACTAAGGATAAATAATGCATTCTTTTTCTGAAGAAAAACATACCCCAGGTCAAGTTTTCCCTCCTCAGTTATACTGGCAGCCTACACACATGGAAATATGCCAGAGTCAAAGTGGACGGTAATAAAGTCAATGGCATTTTATCAGATACCATAGCTAAGGGCAGAATATGTTCCAGTGTGTAAATTTTGAATAGAATTCTTACAGAAAGCACTTCAGAGAAACAAAACAAAATGAGTTTGTTTTCCTTGATAATATTCAATCTATAAAGTACAACTCACAAGAGGCCAACAAATGATTGTTACTGGAAACTTTGAAAAATCATTGCAAAAGAAAACATTTATACAAGTTTATGAAGGCTTCTGAAGTATAGTTGATATGTTCAGGTCCAAAAGGACTGTAAAATATCAGGATATTACATGGAGTAATGCTGACGGTTCTTACTCTGTTTACATTGAATGCAGTTTAGTTTGCTTTTTGCATATGGAAAAGGTTAATTCTATGCTGAACAGTGTTTTGATTCCACTCTAGTGAATTTCTTACAGAAACACAAAAGATTACTTGGATTAACAGCAAGAGTAATAAAAATAGTTCCCACTTTATAATGCAAAGATAAACATGAGTATTTGTAACGGAAAAATGTGTTTTGTGGAAAAGATATAAAATTTAGATCCTGGCAATCAGGCTTGAATAACGTAAAAGTAGCCCTGAATGCTCACCCAGAACTGTTTTTAGCCCCTATATTTGTTTATAGTAGAAGTAATTTTCTAAAGTAATTTTTGGTTTACGCATGCTGCTGAAGATAATTATATATGTTTAATAATTATAGTAGGGATACAGCAAGATTTTAATCCAAATGTGATGCATCTCAGAGCAGATATTCATCAGAATTTGAGCCAAATTTGCTAAGTTCATGAACATTACAGTGAAGCTGGGTCAAGTCTAGAGTGAACTCAGATTGATTTATGGCATTGCATTTGAAGTAGAAGTATTTTGTTATCTTCACAAAGTTCAAAAATCAAACAGCCTCATTATTATAAATCAATAGTATACTCTTCTATGGAATAATTTTGTATGTTCTGTCTATCCTACATTGAGAAGAACACAAAGAAGTGGGAAGCTGACAGAATCCCAAACCAGGCAACAGTCATAATTGCAGTCACAGAAATACATCCACAGAAGAAAAACTTGAAACACTTTGCACTTTTTAGTGCAAGAGGAAACACAGGGGAAAGAGGGAGGGAACATGCTAGAGCTACTGCATTGAAGGCATGGTATGAAGAAATTTAGATGTTCTCATGTCATAGAATCATAGAATCATAGAATAGTTAGGGTTGGAAAGGACCTTAAGATCATCTAGTTCCAACCCCCAGCTCTGGGCAGGGACACCTCCCACTAAACCATACCACTCAAGGCATTGGTAAACCTGGCCTTGAACACCACCAGGGATGGAGCATTTGGGCAACTCATTCCAGTGCCTCACCACCCTTACAGTAAAGAATTTCTTCCTCAGATCCAGTCTAAACTTTTCCTGTTTAAGTCTGAACCCGTTACCCCTTGTCCTCTCAGTACAGTCCCTCATGAAGAGCTGCTCCCCAGCATCTTTATTGGCCCCCTTCAGACACTGGAATGCTGCTGAGGTCTCCATGCAACCTTCTCTTCTCCAGACTGAACAGCCCCAAATCTATCATCCTGTCTTCATACAGGAGGCGCTCCAGTCCCCTGATCATCCTCATGGCCCTCCTCTACACTTGTTCCAACAGTTCCATGTCATTTTTATGTTGAGGACACCTCTGCCACTATGTGAGAAAAAGGGAATTTTCAGTTAGACTGCAAAGCCACTTTTTTTAAAGTAATAAAAAAGTTGCTCTTTAACCAATCAAAACCTGTGGAATCCATTCTTATAATCAAAAAAGATTAGTTGGGTAGGGAAAATGCACTGATTGCGTCCAAAACACCAAGAATATAATACATGATGCTTAGCAAAAAAACCAGCTGGTTAAAGACACTGACCTGATTCAAGCCAAATTGGATCTCCTCTCTTGGGCATGTTGCCCTTCATACCAAATGTTACTATTATTAATGCTATTAAATTTACCCATTATTAAACCAGCGTTACGATTTCCCCCATAAATGCTATCAAATTTCAAAATTTTCTTTAAGAGTTTTGTTAGTCTCTTTGCCAAAGAATTTCTCTGAGATCATTGACAAAGATTTTGTGTGCATTTCAATGCACAGGCTTTTAAGAGAGAGAATGGAAGGCACTTCAAGATTCCTAAATATATCTCCTTGGTTTTGAGCTATAAATAATCTCCTTAAAAATAAAGATATTGTAGCCAGATATTTCACATCATTCTGGCAATAATTGATCTTTATCACTGCATACCACCAGAGCAGCCTGGATAAAATCTATAGGAGCTTCACTAAAATATTTGCATAAATCATCATCATCATGAAGCCCCTCCAGGCATTTGTTGGGTCTGGAGTAACTAAGGTGCAACAAATCCTTTTTGACTAATATTCAAGAGATTGCAACAGACAACAGTCAGTCTGCAGATCTGAAGCAGCCACAGCACAATTCCTCCAGAAGCCTGGCCAAATACAAGTAGGGGACATGGAAAGAAACCAGAAGTGGCACTGAGATCATGAAAGAGAACTAAGGGCATGCTCACTGGAGATATTAGAAGGGTGTGTAAAACACATCTGAGAATGCCAAAATAGTATGGATCAAATGCAGGAAGCCAGATGAAAAAAGAAAAATCAGTTTCTGTGCTCACAAACACGTTTATTCTTCTTCTCTATCTTCCTCTGATGTATCAGAGACTGACCATGGCTACCGAAGAAAGTATTAGGTATAGGTGGACAGCTCTCAGACAATGCAAAATACTTATTTTCCCAAACACGTAAGTCAGGTCTGAGAACCAGTAAATTAAAAGCCTCTGCTATGCAGGGAGTAATGTTAGATCATCAAATCATTTCTCTTCTCCTCAGATTTCATGTGTTTGTTATATGCTTTAGCCACTTTTTCCATCTACTTCTTTCACTCTGGGTATAACATATCTGTTGGTATGAAGAATGGGGGAATTTGGAGCAATAGCAATAAGAAATATTAAGGATTTGAATTTCACCTTGCATGCATGTCCTTCCATTGCCTTAGATACTCTTAGAATGTAAGAGCTCATATGATTTAGGTTTGACTATGAAGGTTAAAGTATTCAGACTTACCAAGAATGAACTTTGAGTGGGCATCCTGCATGATACTTGTGTTCCATGCCAAATAGTTTAATGTCTGTGGCAATCTTTCTCACAGCCTTAGATTGTAGTTGTTTCTGTAACAGGCATTGCTTCCAGTTATGCAAAGCACACAAAACATTTATTCCTCCAAATGCAATAGGGATCTGCAACAGTCCTAGGTGCAAAATGATTGAGGAAGCATTTTTGTGACTTGTTTTGCTGGGTGTCCCATAAACTATTTAAGTAAAAGAAGGATGGACACTGCACTAGCAGATACAATCAGTGCAGACATTGACATGCTGTGGGATCATCCCTCCACAACAGAAGAGAAACTTAACTTACAGCTAACTATCAGGATGTCTCTGGGTAAAGCAGCTCTGCGTACACACTGCATTTCAAGCTGTTAGTTCAGCCCATGTCATTTTACAAATATTGCAAAAGCAGTTCACATCTGTAGGAGCAGACATATTCAGGGAGTTAACTGAGGCACTGACTACAAGTGTTGGGGGACTCCCTCCCCACCTGATGTATGGTAGCCTGTGGTGCCAGAGAGAAGCTTTTCCTGGAGAGCAGCTTCTGGTCAGTTCAGATGAGTAACTGCAGCTACTATGTGGCAGATGAGCCGACTCAGCTGGACAATTGAGAACTTGCTGGAGTGTAGCTGTGGTTCAGATTGAAGCATATCCAACAACTGAGCTCCACATCTGTGATATGCATGAACCCAGTAACCCGCTCAGCCTTAAGTGTCTTGTGGGAGCATGGGGAAGGCACTTAAGCTGTAAGATGGTAGGGAAGGAAGGCATCACAGCTACTTCTGTGATCAGCCTCAGCTGACAAAGCTACTGTCACAAGGCAAAAGAAAACCCTAGAAAGTTGATTCCATTCAAAGTACTAAATTTAGATGAACTTTGACATGTCTAGGTGAAAGACCAAAGTCTAGCTCCAGGTAATAGCATACATGCCATGTATGTCACTTACGAAATACATACAACTAAAACACATTAGTTAAGAGAGATGCATTAGTCATTTGTGTGTTTACAACACACTTCCTGATGCTGGAACATAGATTCTCTGGCTTGATGAAGTATACACAGAATATCATTGTGACTTTTTCCTATAGAATGCTGTGTAATGCTATGATCCAAATTCACAGAGTACTGCTGTAGCTGAATTGTTTGAAAAGACATATGGCATCCCAAGTGTAACAGATAGTTGAATCTCAAGGGAGAACCATTGTTCATTCATCTGGACCAAGTGACATTCTTTATGCAAGAATAATTCCTGATTAAAGGGTGAGTTTTAATGGAAACTAATTAGGCAACCTCTTTAGCCTGGGCATAATGATCAAATGAGCTGTCACACAGTACCTGATACAATGATCTCACTTGGTACGAGATTTTATTCCTTAGCAATTACACTCCCACGTTGCACTGCGTGTGTTTATTGCCTGGAGCACACATGTCAAATTAAAGAGCAGCTTATGCACCTGATATTTAATTATTGCCTAGCACTACAGACAACCGGGAAATGTCAAAGCGAGCAGTCCTGCATTGGAGCAACTAAAATGGATATCTTCTTTGGCAAAGAAAAAAATAGAAATAAAATATGTATGGAAGATTCAGTTGTCTTACAATTCGCGCAATAAAAATGGCCTCCCAAACCTTAAATAATTTACCATCATGTTCAACACAGAGAATTCTGCCAAAGCAGAAGAGTACATGAAACAGGTTCACCAGCTCACATGATTGTTTGTATTAGATGCATCTTTGCATGATTAAAGTACTTACAAGAAAATAGTGGGATTTGAGCTGTTTTATAATAGCTTCAAATACCAAAGGAATAATTTCAGACATGGACTAATTTACAGGTGTTAAAAGAAACATTCATTTCTACAACTCTGCTATCCTGCAGTTAGCTTAAAATCATCCTTAGCTTACTGGAAATTTTCCTAAATTCCTTCATAGTCAAATCACCTCCTTAATCCTAGTTGTAATAAAGCTGAAATGAGAAGCCGGCAATACTAAAAGAGACGTAAGCAAAGCATTTCCAGCAAATTGAGACATGTTAATCAAAAAAGAAAGTTTTATTGCTGCAACAGAGGTGCTGACAGTAAGGTGAGGAAATATCCATAACGCCCCAAGTTTTGAGCACAATTTTTAATAAAGAAAAAATGTGCATAATACAAAAGAGCTTCTCTTAGTCATTGATCTGTAATGGAACACCCAAATAGAGACCTGATGGTATCCTGTGGCTAGAAAAGTTGTGTGTGTATCTTGGACCATTCTGTGCCAAATAAAGGAATCTAATTACCCGTAATCTTAATTGCACAGTCTAATACTAAAAAGGCTTAATAAGAGTGCTTTTGTATTTACAAAACTGCACAGCTTGTGAAAGAACCCTCAAAACATTTGGCAGGAATCCCAGCCGAGGTATGACTGACTGGAACCTCTAATGACTACAACATGTAAACAAGTGTTTTGTTTCAACTGATAATCATTAACTTCCAGTGTCAGACTTATCCCACAAGGTTTTGTTCACTTCTTCACCATCCTGCTCTACAAAGGCATCTGGTGCTAAGGGAAAGGGAAGAGGGGGGCACAGCAGAAAGTGCAGATTGCTATACAGTGTTGTCACTCTTAAACTAAAGTGGCAGTAGGCAAATGAAAGGGTCATGAGGTAAATGCTTCTAACAAGAAGCAAGCTGCTGTGATAATTCCCATCATTCTTTGATGGTCTCTTTTGCGGTGTGACTTAGTGACTTAATGTGCTAGACCTCCTGGTTACTTTATTTCATTTTTTAACCAAGAAAAGTAATTTGAAATGGAGCCACTCTGAATTATTGTTTCATGCCTTGGTAGCTTTCAAAATTAAACATGTGCAAAGGAAAAAAAAAGGAAATTTGGTTTCCCTAACTACTGCAGCAACGGCACAATCTGCATCTACATGCTGCATTAAAATAAAATACAGAGGAGCAGTCAAATGCACTCCTACAAACACAAATCTGGTAATCTGGCATCCTAACAGAAAGGAAGCATGTCAGGAATTACACAATCTGCACTGGTAGCTCAGCTGTGAAAGGGTGCTCAGCAACCGTAATTTTAGAAGTGTATTTCAAGTGGCCAGATCCTCTGCTAGAGTAACTCTGCTAAAATGCCCACACCATGGAGAATTCTACACAGATTTCTCATAAAATCATTTACTTTAATAATAAAGCAGGTATTGTTCAAATAATTTCATGACAAACTTCTAATTATGATCCTTATATAAAGTGTTTGGTAAATCCTTGCAGTCTATAAACAAACAAAACAAAAAAAAAAAAGGAATAGTCCATATTGACTTTCTCAACCTTTGCTTGAGAAGTGCAACTACTTCAGCAATTTCTAATCATGCAATTGTAGACACACGGTGTTTTGAGTGTTTAGTAAGACAGTGGCTTATAGATTGCAGATTTTGTATTTCTGTGGCTACCTGTAAGTAAAAGGTCATTTGTAAAGTCCATTTAACTATAGATACCATGGAGACTAGTTTCAAAAGTTTACAGTTATTTCATGCCCTGCTAGGATCTTGCCTGTGTAACAAGCATTTTCTGATCAGTTTTAGCTGCGCACTGAGAGCTTACCACACATAGCTCTCATGATTGCATGAAGGAATTTATGCATGCAACTCTCCAACAGCTTTGATATATAACCCCGCAGAATCAGGTAGGAGCTGTGAATCAGCCTGGTTAAATTTATTTAAAAAACACTTGCAAAGCAAGTTTGCAGTTGTTTAATTTTCATTATAACTGCTGCCTCACAAGATAATGAGCCCTCATAACAGTGTTTTATATAAAAGCACATTATGCCTTTACACAGCACACACAAATGGCCAGTGATTATTAACAATGTTAAAATGTCAGTAGAACCAAGCCAGCAGAACGGCATACATTTAGATGCCATAAAAGCTGCAAATGACTGTTACATTGTTTTAAAGGAAGCATCTTAAAAAGGCACTTACAAATAGAGGAAAAGAAATATTTGTTATGAGGAATAGAAATTTATGATGAAATGTCAATCAAATTTGACTTCATGAAAAGCATTAACTACAAGAATCAGCTAAGCTCATCGCTGGTGCTATTAGTATTCTCAGTTTTAAGATTAGAGACAAAATGTTTCATAAATAGTTTTTGCATTTACCTTCGGCTTGAGGTTTGTTTTTTGGGTTTTTTTTTGTGGGGTTTTTTTTTTTTTTTTTTCCCTTGCCATTCCAGGATTTCAGTGTTTTGGAATGCTTTAAGAAAATATTCCCAAAGTAAAACTTCACAGAGTTCAAATGTGAACAGTTGCCACTGATTTCTGTTCTGAAAAAAAAGTCCAACATTTAAATGAAAGTCTAGCACAGAGTTAAAGGTCTAGACATGATAATCACTGTCTAAACTATTACAAATATTTTAGAGGCTTTTAGCCACAAAATGTTACTCAGGACATCAACTTGGATATAAGTGGGTCTTACTCCCATTTGTGCAGGTGAAAACTAGTATGTAAGAAGTCTGATTCTTACAAAGAAGATTTGTGTTTGGCTGTTGTTGGTTATTTACGCTAATCTTCCAAAGTTATCCTTGTGAATTTGGAATTATTCAACCCATTTATTAGGCTACGCTTAGTTTAATTTTATTTTTAAATTAGAAAGAAAGAAGGGTTGGGAAAGGGGGGTATTATTTTCAGTTTGTTGGTTTGGTATTTTTGTGTGATTTTCGTTAAGGTTTGGTGATTTTTTTTTAACGTTATGACTGTCTGTGAGAAAACAGCATCACCTAAAATCTGTGAGAAGAATTTCTGAGTTTCTCTATGTAACTCCCAAGCTCTACAAACCCATAAAAGTTAAAAAAAACAGTTTTAATTTTTGCTCATTCAGTTGCCAGGCTGCATGCTGCAGTTCATTTCGTACATTAACAAAAGGTGCTCAAGAGCGAATGATTTGTGAATGTTAGTTCTTCCCACCCTAAAGGTATAGTTTTATAAACATAAACCTTCAACCCCTTTATTAAAAGTGAACATAAAGAGAAATGTGAAATCCAGCATTTTAGATAGGCTGAATCAATGAAATCAATTGCCAATATTTTAACTATTATCATTTTATCTTACACAGACAATAGCCTATTTAATTGTGACATTCAATAAACATTTATGGCTCCCTCTCATTAACCACATTCCCAGTTTCTTTTTTTGCCTGAGTTATTAGAAACCAAATACTTCAGAAATTGATTTAAATAGCTCAAAGAATAATTGGTACATCTGTATAGTTAACATAATATAGATTTTGATCCAGGTACACAGGAGATGTTTAAAACATGACTTTTATATATTAATATTTCATTGCTCTCATTGGGCACTCAATTGTGAGCTAAGGCAGTAAATTAGTCTTCTTGAACATGCATTAAATTGATATTGTTTCTCTAAAGTTCAAAATCTATCATTTGCCTCCAATCAGCTTTAACACTTACCAGGTTTGTAATAAATATGTATGCAAGCAACAAAAGCCCGAAGATTAGCAGAGACATTAAGAAGGCAATTAATTAAGCCACATTAGTACAATGTGATCAAAACCAAGGCATCAGTATCCTTAGGGCAAAACCACATTTTAGGTCAAACTTTACACACACATCTATATATGCAGATACATACATACACACATAAGCAGGCGCACATAAAGCAGCATGTATCACACAGACCCTTCCTTTATGTTAAGTATAAAAAAGGCATCAAAGTAACTATTTGCACTGGCTGCTTCATTTATTTGCACTGTAAATTATTTGAGATCAGATTTTAAAGCTCGCCTGATTTCTGGTATGTGCAAAACCAGATCATTGCCTCATACTGTATATACCGATTGCCTGGCACCACCCAATGGCAACCATTAGAAATGCAGATGGTAGGCTCGCTCAGCTGCCTGTAGGAAAATTACCAACACTTAAACATATTAAAAAAAAATAAGCAGAGGGTGTTTTCTGGAAAACAATGGACAGGCATTTCTTCAGAAACTAGCTGGCTGCTCTTAATCATGTGTTAAATTGGTCCAACAAGTGTGACTCTTGCAAAAAGTTTAGTGCTGTCCAAAATCCATGGCAAAACAAATTAGTTGGTTAGTGAATGCTGTATTTGTTTTCTAAAAAACATCATTAAATGATCACATTTCTTATGACATCAAAGATCATAACCAGATGAGAATTATTCTTAAGACCTCTGTGACAGGAAAGCTCACCTACAGTGCATAACTACAGAGCTGATTTAGTAAATTCCAGCAACTAGTGAAGGACAAATAGGGGGGGATCAAAACAGAAGAGAAAAAGAAAATCTTTAGTGATTTCTTAGCAACTGCAGGTGTTATTCAAGCCTTACTTGGTCCATGATACACATTATAGATAATTAATCAAAAAACAAATCCAAAACAAAATCAGCACAAACCAATGCACACACATTCCTCAATCAAATGTAGGAAAATAAAAAATTACAGTGGCTCCCTCATTCCTCTAACAGGATAACAAATACTACAATCTGCAGGATAGGAAAGCTGGCCATTCTCAATGAGGAGGCAAAGTCACAACGTAATTCCCAGGCTGTGTTAGTGAGAGCCTTTGTGCTGCTCCAAATCAGATTTCCAGCATATAAAATTACAACAGAATGTACAGGCAGTTTAAGGAGCCCAAATACTTGTTCAAAAATCCTTGAAACTTAGTCTCTTTTTCTCAGAGAAGCTGGTGAAAAGCTACTTGGATCATAATGTAATTTCACCACTGTTCTACTCTAAACTGTTTCACACTCTGGTGCAGTTTACTCTTCATTGCCCTCCTTATGAAGGCTGAGCTTTATCAAGTGTGATTGACAATGATTTTCTGCTACTCTCAGAAAACAATAAAAGAGATCAAGCAGCATTTATGCCTATTCTTTTTTTAGTTTAAACATATACATAAGAAACCTGAAACTGTATGAACTGGTGAGGAGTGTTCCTTCATTGATTGATTGCTTACTGTAGGCTTTCCATGGAAGTGAATGTATTGAACATCTCAAAATTTAAGAGTTTCTGGATCTCAAATGGTAATGAACATGCAGCACCAGCCAAATTCCACCGAAATGAACAGTACTTTCACAGGAGGAAGTCAGTCTCAAATGGCATCATGGAGTAAAGATGCTGAGGCAGCTTTATTTCATTTCAGATAAGGTTGGTCTTTCCAATTTAAAATGAAGTGAATGGAATAATACATAAAGTTAACTTGATCCTGTGTTATCTAGTTCCATTTAAAGCTGTTATGCCTTGCCTGTATACTTTCATTTTTTGAGTGTACTTCTTTGGAGAGCAATCTAAGTAACTCCAGCTTGTAACAATTTATATTCCTATTCTAAGGACAGAAAAATTATAAAAACACTAATGTCTGTGTATGTTGTAAATATTCCTGTGATAATTATAAATCATTTCAACTATGACAAATCCCACAATAAGGCATAACAATGTTCAGCCTCAACAGTGTCAATCTAATGGTGGAAAAACAGCCTATGATCAGAGAGATGGTTCAGGACACTTGAGTGCTACGAAAGGATTTATACAATTTTTTTTCTACATTGCAATGCTGACAACTAAATCACAGATTCTGGACCTCATCTCTGTATAAAGAAGATGATTCTGCAGCAGGTTTCACAACCAGGAAACAACAAAACACCTGCAGTTGTGAGACTAGCACTTTCATTTCTGTAAAAGCTCCATAGCAGAGATTCAAAATCCTTCAAAAAATTCAAGCACAAATAATGCTCCAGAGGTGAGCAGATATTACTCTGTGTGCTTTATAGAGAGAATAGAGGTATGCAGGGATTTAATAGTCTTTCTTGGATCAGATGACAAATCTGAAGCATCTTGTATCTTACTCGCCGAAACATCCTCCCTTTTCTTTATTCTCTGGGCAATAGCCATGCTAATAACAGAGGTTCATATAATTCACTGCGAGAATGGAAAAGGCACAGAATATGCCCTTGCAATGGTGGATTTTAACTCAGAAAGAAGACATTATTTGTCAGAAATTCCACGGCTTCAAAAGGAAAGGAAAACGGCAGCAGCAAAGCTTGCAGCACTAAATATAATAGTACAATTTATACGTTATTTTCACAAGGATAAGCTGTTTTCTAAGGACAAGACAAAATAATCAACCGTATAGAAGCAGCTTGAGTAGTCTAAATATGTCCTAGTTAAAATTTTTAATGAAGCTGCAGAGTGAATGCAAATCTACAAGTCCCAGAGCTGGCGGAGCACCATGTAATTTCTAAGTAACAGTGCCTGAGAAGTCTCCTTGCAGCACACCACAATCCCTGCTAAAGAACGGTGTACCCTTGTAGCACATTAGTGGTCTACACAGCAGCATTCAATCAGTTTCTTTAATCCAAGGAATGCCTTTTTGCTTTGTGAGGAATCTAACTCTACTGGGGGGATTTGAGCTGGAGGTCCTTGAATCCAAAACCAGCAACATTACTAATGCAAGTGAAGGCAAATCTCCAGTACCTTTTAGCTGGAGTCTTAAGAGGCCTGTAAAAAAAAAGTGAGAGCCTCTTCCTTGCAGGGATAGTAGTTATACAGAGTAAACCATGCAGCCAGGTTTAAGAGAACAAATGGGGGAGGAAAAAAAAAACAACAAACCCACACAGGAAAAAGGAATGCTAAATTATAGAGGAACAGTAGCACGTATGTTGTACTCATTCCAGGTCAGACTTCACAAGGAATTAAATTCTGGCAAAGCCTCAGTCCTTTCAGCTACCATTGGGCCAAATCCTCCCATCTTTAATGTGTCCTTACGAAATAGCAAAACTGCCAGTGACCTCGTCACTTAGAAGAGCTGGACTGCTAAAAACAGAGGGAAACACAGAACTATTCTGGCTTACAGGGTTTTCTTGGAGTGTCTTTTCCCCCTTAAAGAAGCAGGAAAATTATATACATAAAAGAACAGATGAAGAGGAGAGCAAATGCTTCTCATGAAAATTAGAGGCACAAGATGATTTATTTTCCTGCTTGGTATTAGGACAGCTTCCCTGGCTACTGGAAGAGTTGGAGAACTTGTACACTCCTTTCTCTGGAATAAACTGCCCCCCTGCCCCTGCTGCTGTTCAGTTCCAGGTGAGATCAGCAGCTCTGAACTCCAGCACACCAGGCTGACGGGAAAGCAGAAAGACTTTCCTGGGGTTTTTGGCTCACAACCTCTAACTTTTTGGGATGATGCCAAAGTACAGCTCTTTCTGTGCTTAATGGCTCAGCAGCAGCCCTAACAGACTGAACTAAAGCACAGGCCTCTAAAAGACAATTGCTCATTAGGCACAATGAGCATACTACCTTATAACAAGGAAGACAAATACAGCACTTCAGGGTCAGACTCTGCTTTTAGATAAGCATGAAGTGAATGACAGAGTGCATGTAATTTAGACATTTTTGAGCAAGTCAACAAAGAGCACATGCTGACACAGAAAAAGTAACCTTACCCCCACTTAACATAACATGGCAAATATTGCTTAGTTGTACTCTATTTCTGCATTGCATTTGTTACATCAAAAGGGAGAAATCTCCTCTACCATATCCAGCTCTCCAACAGACACACTGGTTCAGAGAACTGAGTCCATACACTGACAGACAGTAGGATGGCTCCTCAAAAACCCCCTAGAAAAGTTGCAGTATAAATAGGAAGCACTTGGATCTGAAATTTATGTAGTAATATAAAATATTACTAGGGAACTCGTGAATGTTCCATCCCTGGCAGTGTTCAATGCCAGGCTGGACAGAGCCTTGGGTGACATGATTTAGTGGGAGGTGTCCCTGCCCATTGCAGGGGGGTTTGAACTAGGTGATCTGAAGGTCCTTTCCAACCCTAACTACTCTACGATTCTATATTAACTCCAGGGAGGCTGCACAGCCTTTACTGAAACTTGGCTGGCATTAGGCGATTTTGGCAATGTCACTTGCAAAAAAAATTCAATGGAATCCCAGGCAACTGGAAATTAAGTGTAAAAAATTATATGGACTAGCATCTACCTTTAATATCTTGCACAGCAGAAGAGGTCAGCAGGTAGCTGTTATTCTAAAGGCAAGGGAGTGTACCTGAAAACAGTTTTAAAGCTTTACTAGGCGGGAATACTGATGCAGAAGGTACCATGAAACCTCACCTGGCTAACAACTAATTCTAAAAAAAAACACAACAAAGTGAAAAAAGCCAGTGAGCATGGGAAACCAAGAGAAAAATATGCAGCATGGAGGGTTCTGTCATTTCGGTTAATCTCTGTGTTCATTATTCGGTAAGTCTTTTGTTTACATTTATTGAAAAAAGGCTTGAATCTCCACACTTCAATTCCAAATCTCTATGAATGACAATTTAAGGCTTTTTATTTGCCCTGTATTTTTAAAAATGTGGCAATTAAAATAATCTGTTTTACACTTATTAAAAATAAATTATTGCATATTTTAATGCTTTTCCTCCCTGCAACTTTTTCTTAATTAGTTATTTAAACTGTGTTGAAAATCCCAAGCCAATACATTTCAATATTCATTTTTCTATTTCAATTTTTCAAACAAGAAGAAAAGTTCCCCTCTTTAAGATGAAAATTCAATTAAAAAAGCAGATTAAATACTCATTGGTGTTATTTTACATCATTCACAGAGAGCTTTTTTTTTGTTCAATATTAATTAATTACGGCAATTTTGCATGTACCCATTATCTTACATCTATAAGCATCTTTCATCTGAAATGATCTTTAAGAGCTCTAACAAATGGACACTTTTGTAACTAAGATGAGGGACTGATTCACCACTCATACCCAAACCTCTCTGGAACAGAAATTTTTCAACTGTTTAAAAGTCCATAGCAATGCTATGAAAAGCAGCAAAGCACCTTTGCAAACATTGGCAGAATGTAGTGCTATGCAGCTCCATTTCTTCTTGCTCCCCATTAGATCCTACAAGAAAGTTCATACAGAAAATAAATCAGTTATCAAGGCTGATTGGCAAAGTGCAATTACTTCAGTTGAACTCTAAGTTCTACTGTCCATGTCACTGACAATGATATTAGCACCAGTCGCAGTACTGATCCATAAGGAACACCATTCGTCACTGGTCTCCCCTTAGACACTAAGCTGTTGACCACAACATATTGACTGTGACCATCCAGCCAATTCCTTATCCACTGAGTTATCCATCCACCAAATCTATGCCTTTTCAGTTTAGAGACAAGGATGTATCCCAAGCTGCACTGAAAGAAGTGTGACCAACAGGTTGAAGGAGGTGATCCTGCCACTCTACTCTGCTCTCGTGGGACCTCACTTGGTGTACGGTATACAGCTATAATGTCCTCAACATGAGAAGGACACGGAGCTGTTGGAACAAGTCTGGAGGATGGCTATGAACATGACGGAGCTGGAAAACCTCCTATACGAAGACAAGCTGAGAAAGCTGGGGCTGTTCAACCTGGAGAAGATAAGCTGTGTGGAGACCTCATATTAGCCTTCCAGTATCTGAAGGGGGCCTAAAGGAATGCCAGAGAGGGACTCTTCATGAGGGATTGTAGTGATAAGACAAGGGGTAAAGGGTTTAAACTTAAACAGGGTAAGTTCAGGTTAGATATAAAGTTCTTTACTGTGAGGGTGGTGAGGCACTGGAAAGGATTGCCCAAAGAAGTGGTAAATGCTCCACCTCTGGGAGTGTTGAAGGCCAGGCTGGACAGAGCCTTGGGAGATGTGGTCTAGGATGAGGCATCCCTGCCTATGGCAGGGGGGGTGGAACTAGATGATCTTATGGTCTTTTCCAACCCAAACCATGCTGTGATTCTGTGATTCTGGTGCGTGGGACAGTGTCAAAAGCTTTGCACGAGCCCAGGTAGATGACACTATTTGCTCTTCCCTTATCCACCAACACTGTAAACTCATCATAGAAGGTCACCAAAGTTTTCAGGCAAGATTGTCTTCAGTGAAGCAATGTTGAAGGTAGAAGAATACTCTCAGCTCAGCTGGAACTGGAGTAATCATTAGAATGTGCAATGGTAAGAACGAACTCAGTAAGCTTGTACAGAAAGTGACTGAGCATAAGGAGTCCTACCACACCTTATACATCTATATGTATATGAAATTTTGCTCTTTGCCTTTCCATGTCTTTCTACCATGGCAAAGTGTAAACTAACTTTTTCCAAAGATAGGCATGTTGTACTGGATTTTGCTGTGATGGAGTTAATTTACTCATGCCAATAAGCATGAGTGTTCAGCATAGCATGCTTTTTCTACAACACTCTAATAATATGTATACATTTTCTATAATTTCTGTTTTTCTACCTTAAATTTCATTCAAACAGCCACTATTTCTTGTGTCATGTTTTGTTCCCATGATATTGGTGATGAGCAAAATATCTCTAGTTCAGCCAGTCTGCTTCCAGTCTTTCAAGTAGATGTCTAGTCCCAGTTCAGATCGGTTTTGTGGTTTTCTTTCCACCCCTATTTATTCTACTGTTTTTGCCAGTGCTGACTGCTGTGTTATCCACATTGAAAGAAAGAAGGCGATGCATGAGGGGACTGCCTTGGCACATTGCCCTTCTCAGTCTCCAGCATAATTTTTGTACTTTGCACTGTTACTTTGCACATAACAGTTCTCTAATAAATATTGTCTTGTTCTTTCATGCTAATAATATATTTCTGTGGGTAGTGTATACTCTTTCAACAGTTGTCTTAACCTCTTAAGTAGTTGACTGGCACCGTACCTTTCCATTTAAAACCCAGTAGAATTTGGAATAAGATAATACAAGTAAAGATGAAACCTTTATATAATTGGTGAAATGACATTGCAGTGATTTACAAATTCAAAGTTCTCCTTCACGATTTTGATATGTAGTTTCCCACAAACTTTAAAGGTATTCTCTGCATAAAATAAAAAGAGCTGAAAGAAGCTGTTGTTAAAATAGAAATTTTATCAGTTCTTCAGTGTAAATACTAAGAGCAGATTCATGGGAAAATTCATTCCTCTGTGTAGTTTTCGCCAATATAAGCTTCCTTTACTCCTTTCATAGAAAGTATGACTAGTATCTGAACAAGGAAGCAGTTTTCCAAAGTACAATATAGAAAGGAGAAACAGAGACAATACAGTACCTGCATTTACATGCATATAGATGGCAATGCAAACCCCATGTCAAACTGACATTCCACATTTCTGCCACATCTGGGCTGGAGTTGCAGAGCCCTGGGAAGCAATACAAGGCAAAAAGCAGTGAAAGACTACATTCAACAGATGCCATGGAAGACAGCAACAGGAAAATTAGATCTATATAGCTATGAATTCCTTGTTAGGAGTGGAGAGGACCCCAGTCTAACCTCCCAGAAGCTAACTGCTATTCTACCTACCATATCCTGATTGACTAATCACAGCATTCTTCTTTGCTCATGCTTTGAACATATGGGATAAGTATCATTCAGATGCAGCAAAAGAACCCTGATTAAGTTTTGTCTTACTTGGAATGCAGCATTTTCAGATAATTTGTCAGAAGTATATATTGCACTAAATTCAGACCAAGAAGAAAATAAGAGATTCACATTTTTATGATATTGCCCCATAATGGGTGTTTTCCTCAGCCTTATTTCCTATCAAGAAAGGATCAGATTCTTCTTCATTCTTAGAGGCTTTCTCTGTAATCAGAAGAAATGGTCAAGCCATACGTATATGAGAGAGCACACTATATCCACAAAAAAAATTCTTCAAGCCATACATATATGAGAGAGCACACTATATCCACAAAAAAAATTCTTCAAGCCATATGTATATGAGAGAGCACACTATATCCACAAAAAAAATTCTTAAGCCTAACAGCATGCCCAAAGCAGCGGTGTTTTTTCACTTTATATGATCAACATGTTGTTCTTATATTCCTATTTTTTACTCCAACATAACCCCCACAATTTTGCAAATGTCTATTTTTAATGCAGTACTCTGTAATAAATCAAAAGGTAGATGAAAGATCTGGTTTACCAAAAAATAATTAGAACTGGATCCAACAGAGGGTTGGACTAGATGACCTTTGAAGGTCCCTTCCAGCCCGTACTATTCTATGATTCCATGATTTTATCCTAATGCATGCTAATACAGCTGAAGATCTGAGTTTTAAAGTTTTAATATCTGCATGACCATTCTATTCATTCTGTAAATTAACAACACTGAATGAGAGCAGAGATATGCAGATCTCAGTGCCAGATCAAAATGAAATATTTCAACTGTCATCCTAATGTCTTCATTCATGAAACGGGGGGTACACATATGCACATAGCTATTCTGCACACTTCATGCAAATTCACATTCTATAGGAATTATACTGTTGCAAAACAGAGCTAGAGAAACTCTATGGCTACATCCCTGTGGAAATAACGCATGAAAAGGCTTTTATTTTTAAAGATAAATTGCATTTTTTTGTATAATCGAGTCACATTTTCCATGTAGCACTCAGCCTAGGGATGTCTGCATGAGTAAAGAACAATATCTTACTAAATCCCTTTTAAGATCATTAAATTTAGATCACAAAACTCTCACAGGCATGCAATTCCAAACATGTCACATAAACAAAAGGAACAACAAAAAATGACAAGCTTCCCCTACATTATTTTCCTTCTTTACAATGATGTTTAAGGTAGCAAAGTGTTAATGAATTCAGTACAATGTATCATGCATTGTGTTAGAACTTTTATATTGTTGAAAAATTGTCATATTTGGCTAGGCAGCTGCATGGAGAAAAAAGCTCTGACAATATCTAATTGAGTCTATTTTTACTGTCTTTCAGATAATATTGTTAGAATTATGTACTGTACATATTTCTTATTTTTAGTTTCATACTCCCTCCCCCCTCTTCACAGCCCTTCACTGCAACAGTATTTTATTATTGCTGATATAAATCCAGGTCATTTTCACAAAAGAAGAGTGAGTCCTATTCTGTAATATTGAAATGGGGCTACAAGCTGTTATGTAAATCACTATTAATAACAGAGTATTCAGGACATGTGCCTCTTAATAGCTGGTCCTTCTTTAGAACGCTGACTGGGATACAAAAGCTTCAAGCCCTGTTTCCTACTTTATCATATGTTTCCTGGGCATCTGATCTAAACATTTCATCTCTCTTGTACCTTTCTGTAATATGGGAAGAACAAAATATTTTCTTTTTTCTGTCTTTTGAAACCATGAATGCTTCAATGTAAAGACTGTCTTTTTTATGTATGTCATGTCCAGTATAACTACTCTAACACATTCCTACATAAATTCTGGTATTGGCACGGGATTCTTGTAGGACTTTCACCACAAATTCACATCTCTCATCTTTCCTTATCCCATCGGCCTATTCTCAGCCTTTTCACTCATGATTTTTCATGACTCTCCCAAGTATTCATAGTCTCACTGGAAATCAGGTAGGTAGATTAGTCACACAGACAGAAACATTTTCTCCAAAGGCAGAGAAACTGAACAGGTGACTTGCGTGACACTAACCAAGGCTGTCAGGAGTGCGAGACTGACACAAAGTCTTTTTAAAAGGGATCAAATTTGCCTGAGGATAAACACACCAAGCAGCGTCTCCAGTGCAAAAGCACAGGTGGTGAAAGTCACCCTAACGCACAGTCAGCCAAGGCTGGACCTTCAATTTGCATAAATGTAGATCCTGCTTCTGTGCAGGAGAACAGCATACTGAACTAGCTAAAGCAAGCCAGGCATGTCAAATAGCGTCAAACCATCAAATTGAATCATAGAATAGTTAGGGTTGGAAAGGACCTTAAGATCATCTAGTTCCAACCCCTCTGCCAGGGGCAGGGACACCTCACACTAAACCATGCCACCCAAGGCACTGGCCAACTTGGCCTTGAACACTGCCAGTGACAGAGCATTCACACCTTCCCTAGGTAACCCATTTCAGTGCCTCACCAACCTCGCAGTAAAGATTTCTTCCTTAGATCCAATTTAAACTTCCCCTGTTTAAATTTGAACCCCTTACCCCTTGTCCTATCGCTACATTCCCTAATAAGGAGTCCCTCCCCAGTATCCCTATACGCCTCCTTCAGATACTGGGAGGCTGCTATGAGGTATCCACACAGCCTTCTCTTCTCCAGACTGAACAGCCCCAACTCTCTCATCCTATCTTCATAGGGGAGGTGCTCCAGTCCCCTGATCATCCTCATGGTCCTCCTCTGCACTTGTTCCAACAGTTGTATGCCCTTTTTATGCTGAGGATACCAGAACTGTACACAATACTCCAAGTGAGGTCTTCACGAGAGCAGAGTAGAGGTGCAGGATCACCTTCAATCTGCTGGCCATGCTCCTTTTGAAGCAGCCCAGGATACAGCTGGCTTTCTGGCCTGCGAGTGCACACTGAAACCAGCTCATGCTCATTTTCTCATCAACCGACAACCTCAAGTCCTTCTCTGCAGGGCTGCTCTCAATCTCTTCTCTGACCGTCCTGTAGCTGTGCCTGGATTGCTCCAACCCAGGTATAGGACATTGCACTTGGCATGGTTAGAATTTATAAGGTCGGCACTACACAGCTTGATGTCATTGGCAAACTTGCTGAGGGCTCACTCAATCCCACTCTCCATTTCACCAACAAAGATGTTGAACAAGACCAGTCCAAACACCGATTGCTGCTGTAACTCGTTACTGGTCTCCAGCTGGACACTGAGCCATTGACTGCAACTCTTTGCATGTGGCCATCAGGCCAGTTCTTGACACCCAATATTGTCATCATAGGTTTCTAATACTGAAACATTGTTCGAAGTGACTCAAATTTTTTAAGCTTTTATGTGACCACAGGGACACTGATTATTAGAGGAACAGGAGTGAAAGAAAGAAATGAAAATAGAACTTGGAAAGCATGGTACTCTCAGGGAGAATAGCTGGGATCTAATGAGGAGCTGTACCTGTGAAACTTAATAGCTAGAACAGAATTAACTATTCAGGGTGACTTAAAATAGTTCTTACAGCAGTTTTAACAGTGGAAGTCCTCCAAAACGTTATGAAATGCAGCTGTAGATACAAGTAGCAAATGCATGAGTTAGTAGACCCGCTCCTCTGTTGCAGATGCCTAGAGGCGATGGTCAGACATTCAGGATATGGAAATGGATATACCATATAATCAAGACCATGATGCCCACGGCATTCATTTCCATTTAGCCTGAAGGTTTCTGACAGTACAGGGAGAAGTCTAGGTGGTTATGGGAAATTGCATTATATATGTATTGCCAAAGAGAGCAAAATTCTCTAATATGATAACACTGATTTTCATTTTTCATGAGTTTCCTGATTTGCAGAGCATAACATACTGATCTGAACAGATGGATTTAGGAATCGATTGGCTTGTGCGCAAGCTCCCTTCTGTTATTAAAAAAAAATTCAGTATAATTTTCATGTGTGGATCTACACAGACTAAAAATGGAATGTCACCAACTTCGTAGGCTGAGCTGTAATAACCTTAACACAGATTCTGCCAATGTCTCTCTGCCTGTTCTCAGTAGATGTGAGGAGTGGATCTCACATGAAAAGTTTTCTAAAAAATAAATTAAATCCATTTGCCTACTGCCATTCACCGTCTAGTGTATGAGTCTCGTATAAAATAGGAACCACTAATAACAAAAAAAAACAGAAAAAGTAAAGGAGATTTCTGCTTTCTGAATGCGAGATGAGCTGTAGACTCATAGTGATTACTGTGACATCTATTATTAATGGTATATTTTTGGAAACGAAAGGATACATCAAGGTTTTTTTGTTCAATGTACAGTCTGACCTTTAACTGTCTACTGTCCATACTCAAACCTATGTTTTAACATGGGAAAATAAGCACCATATTATGGTCATTTTACGTTCACCTCCAAGTTGTACACTGGACCACAATATGCACAAGCCTCCTGTAGGAACAGAGAACATGAGAGTGCTACCTTGATTATTAGTTCTCTCTTTCATAGCTGCACACTTCACATAAGGCCTTTCAGAAGCAGTTAGATCTCCATCTTGGAAACAGTAATTTTGGTTCTTTTGGAAGTCAGTTCAACTCTCTCCCTGCTGTGATAGTTAGGTTTACACCTGATTTTCAACCATGGCCAGCTCATACCATTTGTTCCTGAGTGTTTAGTGTTCTTGCATCTTCCCTTTCTCTGTCTGCTTCCTCTGTTCAGTTTTTCTCTCTTTCTCTTTATTCCTTCCTGTCTCCCATGCTGTCTTTAATTGTTTCTTGGGTAAATTAATATTTGCAAGGACCTACTTGACAGCAAATTGTTCATTTCCATTTTGCACAATTCTGCAAGTAATTTAATTTAGCATCCTGTTGAATATGTGCAGATATAACACACAAAATTGTTGTTAGTAACTGAATTATCAAACAGCTCAACATGACACGAGCCACAACAGAGACTTCATTTTTGTGTCAGTAGGAACACTTATGCTCAAGTAAGGCAGAACAAATATTTTTGGCTCTTAGTTCTGTTTATAGCAAAGTCAGTTTTCAAAGTTGTTCTGCAGGACATTTCCCACCACAGTGAAGTCACAGAAGCAAGGCTGTTTTCTCTGAAAAGTCTCTGCTTCTGGCAATTGTCAAAGAGAACACATTGGACTAAACACACCATTCATTTGCCACAGTATGCATCAAGTTCTTACAATAGAGTTGTAATACTGGACAAATACTCAGGTTTGTGAACAAATTCCTGACATAAATGTGAGTCCTACATCATCCCTCATTTTGAGAACTATCCTTAAAATTAGCGGAGTTTGATTATGCATTCTTCTCCCTCAAGTAAAAGCAAACACTGAAAAAATCATTACAAGAAAACAAGGACATCCACAAAGGGTCAAAGTGTCAAAGAAGCATATGGAACAGGATGTAACCATGTGTTTATTGTGTTTCTTGTTTATAATCCAAGAAACTAACTAGTAGGAAATCAGTCATGTACAAGGAAGTAAACTCCATTTTAAAATATCAGAAACAAAGTTGAACTTCATAAGCAAATGTACGATCCATCTTGAAAATGTGGAATAATTAAGCCTTGTGCATGGTTTGAGGCTTTATCAAATTTACAACCTTAATATTTAAAATTATGCAATTGCTGCAAGGCTTCCCTCTATCTCTTTTGGAAAGTCTAATACAAAACTTTCATTAAAGGAGACTGTAATCTTGTCTGTGGAGCCAATTTCCTCATACCCCATTTAAGAAAGCCCTTATTTTACATGTTATCTTTTCTTGTAATACATGCCCATTTTGAAAAGGGCTATAACTCATGCCAGATACACTAGTGGGTGCGCTGCAGTAGAATAAAGATATTTTCCTGGTGACCTGGGGGAAAGGAGTTCATCTGGTAGCTCCCTCTGATTAACAAAATATGTACTTTGCATTTTGAGACTGACTTAATTTCTCTGTCCCTTTGCACTTCACAGACCATTACAGTAATTTTTAGTTTTCCTTTTTTTTTTTTTCTTTTTGTTCTTCCCTCTGTTCCTCTTCCTTGCTTCCCACATACTTCTGTTCTAACTGTATCGTCCACCTTCATTCTTTCCACACTATTGCCCTAGGGATCCATTTTATTACCTGCTCTTTATCTTTTATCTTCCTCTTTAGAGCAACTCTCACATAACTGAATCTTCTTTCCAGGAGCTTCTCATTCCTACCATGTGCTGAAGAACTTCTAGTTTGAGAACTACTTTTTATCACACAAATGGATCACACAGAGCAAAAAAGCACCCCTCTAAACTGCAGTCTGCTCCCTTTACACAAGGGCTCCAGATATTCATAGCCTTGAGGTGGCTTTTCCATGTAAGATAGCCCTTGAAAGACAAGAAAAGGAGAAACCAACACCTAATCATTAATCCTCGAACTCTGCTCCCACTGAACTCAGAACAGCCTTTGGGCTCCAGTCATCTGGTTTGAAGTCCCCAGAGATCATTGGCCAAATGCAGATTATGACTCTTTTACCATTCAAAATTACCTCTTCTCATATTCCCTCTTCTCAGCAAGAGACACACTGTATTAGAACTTAGAAAAAAAATCCCCCCCATCTATACTGTTTCTGTGGGTCTGTATCCAGAAGAGATGCTTTTTGTCTTTTTGTGCTGCTCGAAAAAAAAAGCAGAGAATCTTCCCTACTTTCTGATTTCAGAACCCTAAGGGGTTCAGAAGATAGTCATATCTGATGGTTATCCAGTCTTTCAAGCTGGAAGGGTTGGAAGCCATGGTATAAGAAAGTGAAAAAAAAGAGAAAACAAAAAAAAAATCCCTGACAACAAAGAATTTTTTTTTTTTTTTAAGAAAGAATATTCACTCAGCAGTTCAGAATTGATCTGCCGAGTGTGTTCCACTTCTGTTTGCTTTTCACAGCCATTAGAACAAGAAAGCTCTATTTGCACTTACGCTCTGGCAAAGGGATGGGAGATTGCAGCTAAAGCCCTGACTCAGCCTACCTGAGTTAGGCTGCAATTGCACAGAAATAAGCCAAGGCCTGGTTAGAGGCCAAGCTAGAGGCCTTTAATCTATGCTGGTTAAAAGGAAGAAGTATCAGAAAGATCAGGAACAATATAAATGCCCATACTCCAAGCTGCTCCTTCATACATCAGAAGAAGCGTATTACTGCAGAAGTGAACAGAAAGTGCAGACAGATCTGTTCCTGATTTCTTTCTTTCCAACCTCAGAGGATAAGTCACTTACAGGGATTGCTACATGCTGCACTGGGGAAACAATGAGCTTCCCTTAAGCTTCCTCTTCCATACTCATTTTCGAGTATTTACCATCCAGAAGCTACTTGGTCTGAAGCAATAAAAGCTGTCATTTAGCCTGATCTGATACTGGGGAATCTGTTAGGTCAGGACCGTACTTTCTGAGGTATAGAAAAAAAGAGAGAAAGGCAGCTGAATTTTTCCTTGCATCACCTAATGTCAAAGGTGATATTAAATGGTGTATTGCTGGTAATTCAAGTTAAAAAACAACACAAAAAATGCTCACCTGCCCCAAGGCAGCTAAGGGGATAACCATCTGTTTGCCCTTTAATTGGCACCAACTCAAATTGCTCTATCAAGTCTACAGCCATGCACTGAACCACTTGCAGAAAGGAAATTATTTATCCCAAATAGTCTTCTATAACTTCACATTTTCTGTGCGATCTGAAAAGACTGCCAAAATACTATGTATTTACTTCCTAACACAGAGGTTTGTTCAACAGACATTTCGCAAGCAAAATTAAAAAACAAGCAAGCAATACTTTCTCTGTCACAGAGCTGACAAGTTCCTCACTGCTGGAATGCAAGACTCTAAACTTCTTTGGCATATCTCCTGTACACTGACACAAAACAGTACAGGAAGGAATAGCTGTTTGACCTTCCCCTTCTACTGACAATAACCACAACAAGCATATGGGATGTATCTCTCTAGTGAGAAGAGCAGACAAATTGTTAATTTACTTAATGTTATCAGAGAATGGAAGTATTCTGTGACTTAAAAGGTCCCCCATAAACTCAAGCTTTCATGAAAAATGTTTTTTTATCACTATAGAAAGAAATATATTTAGAGAACTGGTGTCCTGAGACTTACAAAAAGTTTTGGATTACAAACATCTTCAGGAAGTTTGAATTAAAACAAAAGGAATTCATGGGTTTTGAAGAGACTCAGAAGTTCAATTTTTCAGAATAAATTGCACTACTTTAAGATTTTTACAAGAAAATAACAGAAAGACTTTAATTTTTTAAAAAATACTTGTTTCTCTAGCAAGTAACCCAAGGCCTCATGGCAGGAATATTTGACAACACACTTTTTCTCATCTTTGCTCTGTCAAGATTTAGTACCAAACCTATAGCTCATCAGAGATCTTCAGCCTGTCAGCCACCAATTTTTTTTGTAATGGATACTCACCTGGCATCAGCCAATATGGGAAATTCTTTCTGGATCTCAAAGAGGTATCATGATGATCATCTATTCTGTGTAATATGCCATTTTTACATACCTGCTCCATAATTCGTCACCTAAAATCACTTTAAGTCTCATAGTGTTTCTGGTCCCATTCACTCTGTTAATTGCTATTTTTCTTCAAGGCTTTTCTCTTCATTGGTCTATGAAAATAAGATACTATAAGAAAGAATTAAAAAAAAAAAAAAGAGATTAAATTCTAGTTTTGCATGTACTCACAAAGCTGCTCCTTTTTAATGAAAAACAAATCATCATTAAAATTCCTTGAATCAACCACAGAACTGTTTCTTCCATGGATCTTCAGGAAAAGTGATGTTTTACAGCAGAGTGAGACTTTGGCCTGGCTTATGTAAACAGCTGTAGGAAAACAAAACAGGAAACAAATGTATTCAAGTTTAACCTTTCTTCCTGACAAGCTGTGACTGTGCAGAAATTTTTTAATGCTTTGGTGCTACTGCCATAATTGAATAACATAGATATTCACTCAGAACTACAGTAACACAAGTGTAATTTTGACCATGTCAAAACCATCATACTTCCTACTCATCTCTTGGTCACAGCATAACCAAAAAAGAAAAAAGAGGTGGGGAGGGAGGGGGAAGGCAGGGAGAAAAAGATGTGGGAACTGTCTCACTGGGAAAAGGCTGGAATTTCAAGTCTTCACACTATTTATGCATGCTATGATTTCTTATGCACAGTCTCTATATCATGAAAAAGACTACATCAAATATGACCATCTTCTGAAGATTCTGTGTGGGTTTCGAAAAACCACTTTGCACATTCCAGTGCTAGTAGGTACCCACACTGAGTTATGAATAACTTCTAACATGTCTCGAAGCCAGTAAGCCTCTGGCACTACTTCAGGACATGCCTGGCAAGAAAGAATTTTCCTACAACTGTCATACTAGACTCAGGCAGCACTTTGGAAAAGGATGGTCTACCTACTAAACAATCTTTTTTAAGGAGCGATCCAGAGTGCTCTTCTTCACACATAGAGATGCAATGGGTTTTTAAATACCACTTTCCTCAGAAAACAAGGCTAATTCCTTGCTTATCTGTTTTTCCCAAAGCTTCCGTTATCAGCACATTTGCAAGTAGAACTAGTATCAAAGATATTAATTTGAGTGAAAACAGGCTGTCAATAGAAGGAAAAGCTGAAAGCTTGTCTTGTGCACTTCTTGGTCCTCAGAAAAGTTTACACTGAGGAGACTAAAATAATTTTCTGCCTTTTGAAACCCAGGATGACAATCCTAGGATAAAGACAGGAGATTTTCCAAGCTATGGGAAAATGCCAGATTTCACTATCAAATTCTGTATGCAGTTCCATCAAGAAACAATCTGCAATGGCTCCTTTGTTCTTGGAATTATTTGTTTTTACCTTTCATTTTGCTGTTAGAATCCATGTAGCTCAGCAACAGTAGAGCTCAGAGATCAGAAATATTCTGCTCTGGTTGCACCTGTGCATGTCTGTACACTTTTAAAGCTACTTCACTAGTTTTCTATTACCATTTTGAACGAGGATCTGCATCAGATTCATCAATGAGCAAGCTGGGCAAACAGGTCAAATACATCAACCTCATTTATCACAGAGGCCTTATGGAAACAGCTTACATCTTCTAGTTCCTTTATGTATACATATTTTCTGAAAAAATATTTTTATATATTTCAATGACAATAAGAGTATGTCTCCTCCTAAGTTTTTTTTCTCAAAGTAGTAAAATCAGTATGAAATGCCAGGTCCAACCCCAATTTTTCAGAGCACAGAGGAGAAAGAACCGAAAGTTTTAGTTCACTCTTAAATCTAGTTTAGAGCTCTGAAACTACATCTACATTTTCACTGTGTTCTCATATAGCAGGTAAGTGATAAACTCACTTCATTTTCTTGATGCTTTCAGCTGATGGTAGACAGATTTTACGTAGCTCTTTTATCTGATTTTTTTTACTTAAAATATATATATATATATATATATATATATATATATATCCAGGAATGAATGAGAGCATTAGCCTCCACACAGTCTGTATTTTGTGCTATTTACTACTGGATAGCCCTGGAATATTTGCAGCTGGCTGTACCATATTTTGTATAATGCAGCTCTTTATCACTTTTCTTATCAAAGAACTGTGGTTTAGCACAGAATGAGGCAGTGCTGTATTGAAGCTGTAATGTGACTCAGGTTACGAGATTGCATTTTTGATGATTTGGTATTAAAGTGCTCATATAAAATAAATTCAATGTTTAAGAAATGCAAGTGAGAAAAAGCTCTAAATAGAGACTGAATGAACTATAACATCATGGAGATTTTGCCTTGCTTTCTATATTAAAACAAGTAGCTTTGAACAAATACAAGTGAATCTCACTATTATTTTCTTTCTGAGACAAATCTTACATGAAACTTTTGCTAGCAGAAAGTCAGGGGTGCAAGGATATGGGATTTGCAACCAACACAGCTGTACTGGCAGAAGGCCCTAGCATAGATGCAGTTTTGCCGGCAAGATTGAGCTTTTGCCAACACAGCTAATTTCTGTCTTGGGAGATAGCTTTGCTAGTACAGCTGCATCCAGACTAGGGATCACTGATGTTACAGACTTTTACAGCTCTGCCATCACTGACTTTCAAGTGCAGGCGTGCTCTCGGTTGCAACCTAACAGTAGCTTAATATGCATATGTGTTGGTCTCTCTGAGACTGGAACCATAACAATCTAACAACCAAACAAGTAACCTTGCTCCTCCAATACTACTTTCAGTGTCCTGAAGTTAGAATTAGGGGTTTCCTTAATACAGCCCTTTGCACACCTCACATCACATTTTTTACTGTCACAGCTAGTAACTGTCTGTTGAAGCAAAAGCGTATATGTAAGCACATCATACCTTTAATCTTCTAAAGACAAGATATACTACTACTCATGCATCGTTTCTTTCTACTTTGTTCTCCTCTTGACTGCTTCAAGCTATCATCTATCCTTTTTTTCAGAAGGCTATATTGAACATATTTACTCCTTCTCTTCCTTTCTTTCTTGTCCTGACTGCTTGCTGTAGGGATATCATAGGACACTAACCTAAACTTACAAGGAATTTTGAAGTAGCCTATTATGCCACCTTCCCTAATCTCCATGATGCCTTTATGCTTCTAGGCTCTGCCCTAGTTTGCAGCTGATACCTATGCCAACAATTTTTATCAGCTGCAATTCCATCACCTAGTCAATCATCTTTGTCCAGCTGCTTGTTTCTCATTCTAAATGACTTCTGCAGCATGTCATTTCTGATAATGCTGCTAAAGCAGTGTTTTAAAGTATTGATCTACTGCTTCCTACACCCCCTTAGCAGTATTTCTGTCTTTCTCAAACATTATTGCCTCCTTACTGTAGTTCTCTTTCAAACTTGGATCTCCCCATTTTCAGTGGGAAGCAACTTCTGCTGCCACACCAGATTATCGGACAGGACCACTACCCCTGCACATTTAAAAAGCTCTTCTGCTTTAGTTACAGTGCAACTTTTATAATTAGATCCTATAGAATACAATTGCCTCCCTTGTGCCTCTTCATTAGTAAAATTCAGAAAAAAACATCAGTGTTTGCAGAACAGTGTTTTAAGTAATTCTTCTATCTTTAAACTACAGAGAAAATGAAAACCAGCAAAAAAAAAAAAACTCCAAAAAAAAAAAAAAAACCACCAAAAAAAAACCCAAAGCAATCAACCCCTTCCCAAAACACCAAAAAAGCAACCCAAAAACATAGTACTATTCCTACTGGTAAGTGATAAAGACCAACCATAAAATAAGGGATTAATTTACATTTAAATTAGTCAAAAGAATAGGAATATTCTTTTTTTATCACTGCTAAGAGCAGACTGATGAAAATGGGAAGCTGTTCCCAAAAAAACAAATGCAACAAGTTGCTACCAGATTTCTTGAGAAAGAATAAAAACCTGGAGTGAGATTTTTTTTTTTTTGAAATAATTAAGTGTATCAACTAATTTACAAGAATTAATTCAGAAGAAGATTTGTTTGTCCTATCCCAGATACATCACTGCATGTAAAATACAAAAGCATTCCTTGAGATCATAGAATCATAGAATCATAGAATAGTTAGGGTTGCAAAGGACCTCAAGATCATTTAGTTCCAACCCCTCTGCCAGGGGCAGGGACACCTCCCACTAAATCATGCCACCCAAGGCTATGTCCAACTTGGCCTTGAACACCGCCAGTGACAGAGGATTCACAACTTCCCTGGGCAACCCATTCCAGTGCCTCACCACCCTTACAGTAAAGAATTTCTTCCTCAGGTCCAATC
>JASSUY010035422.1:0-12690 GCA_032466535.1 Forpus xanthops
GAGGTATTCCATACCACAGCACATCATGCCCACTATATAAACTGGGGGCAGTTACCTAGAAGGGTTAGATCACTGCTTGGGTTGGGCTGAGTATCAGTTGGCAGGTGGTGAGTGGCTGTATTCTCTTCCTTTGTTATTTCCCTAATCATTATTATTATTGGTGGTAGCAGCAGTGGTTTGTGTTATACCTTAGTTACTGGATGGTTCTTATCTCGACCTGTGGGAGTTACATTACTTTTGATTCTCCTCCCTGTCCCTTAGGGAGAAGGGGGAGGAAGAGGGAGGAGTGAGCGAGTGGCTGCATGGCTGAGTTGCTGACTGGGCTTAAGCCATGACAGCAAGTTATTAAAGGAAGGAAGAAAACTCCACAGTGTTATACCTCACGCAGGACTCTCACTTGGGCATTCTCTGATACATCTGTGTGACATGATTTCCTACTAAATCACATCCTGAGACTACTCAAAGATGCAGCAAAGACCAAAAAGCAGCTCCGTATTTTAGAGACCTTACCGGTGATTTTTCTAGGATCTGAAGGCATGCATCCAGGAAGGAAAGTGACCTATCCACAGACTTCTTGACCCTTTTTCTACCAGTTTCTCCAGCAATGGTGTCTCCATCAGAGATGCACTGGAAGCAATCCGGCTGGATAGCCCGCTGCATATCCATGAACTTGGAAGCTGTGATCTCCATGCGCCCTGAGCTTCCCCACAGGGACACTGTCTGTCAAGGACAAACAGGGATGAATATTAGTTGCAAAAGTTAACAGATCTTAAGTGTCAAAGCAGAGAAGGAACTGGTCTGGTGAAACATCAGATATTGGAATGATACTTCATAGGCAAGTTCTTCAGGACCATGGCTCAGGTAATCAACTGCACTTGGCACAATGAGTGAAAGGAGATAAATGACTCAACTGGGATGTCTGGGATCTGCTTTGATGAAACCATTAACACTCAACACAGTAATTCTCCACATACCTGAAAGTCTCTGAGACAGAGCATATAGCCTATTATCAACCAAATCAGTGGCAGAATTTGAAAAAGAAAAATAGAAGATTTAATTCCCATCAAACTTAGGCTGTCATCTCACAAAATGCAGAAAAGGATATAACAGGAATTACTGTTCACTAGTTTTCTGTACATAATGCAAAACATAAACTATTTCCTCTTTTAAGCAGTGAATTTATACCACCTGTGTGAACATACATGTATATATCAACCACACGGACACAGAGAAAACAAAAGGTTAGGCAATTTAATCTTACAATTCAATGTTATTTTAGGTCCCAAATCCAGCCACTTAAGAAGGGATTGAAATACCAAACACAAAAGAAACACACAGCTTTCAAACAGAGACAATGTAAGAAATGGCAGGCACTCATTAGGATTTCACACTCAGTCCTCTTGGTCTCCTCAAGCACCTTCCCTTCTGCATGCACACATGGGCCTCCATCATCTATCGTTACTCCATGCTACACTCAAATCATCTTAAAACAAGACAAAAGCATCTTCACAGAGAGGTTACGTTACCTCAACACCGCTGGGCTAGAACCACTCAATTCACTAAACTTGCAGAGCCACAGAATGTTACTGTAGCCACTGTAACTATGCATGTTTTATCCCACTCTGCAGAACCAGCAATTAACTTTCAAATGCAGCTTGGATGCTGGAGATGGCCTGCATCAGGGACTGTAACTCTAGTACAAGGGGTGATGGGCTTAAACTTAAAAAGAGAAAGTTCAGGTAAGATGTAAGGAAGAAGATTTTTACTGTGAGGGTGGAGAGGCACTGGAACAGGTTGCCCAGAGTAGTAAATGCTCCCTCTTTGGCAGCATTCAAGGCCAGAATGGACAGCACCTTTGTCAACATGGTCTAGTGTGAGGCACTCCTGCCCATGCTAGGGGGTTGGAAGTGGATGATTTTAAAGTCCTTTCCAACCCTATAGAACCATTCTATGATGCTCTGGTTCCATGATAGCTCTTCTATTACTGCTAGACTTGTAACACTGCTGCTCCCAAATTTTAAAGTATTAAAGTAGATTAAGCATTAAGCTTGAGCCCTTTAGAAGTTAGTTTTTTTTCATCCCCATCAGTGCATTTTTAAATGAGGAAGGCTTTTCAGCTATCATAAATAGCTTACAGCTTGAAGTGTTATAGGGACTTTTTGGGACTTGAGAGTTTAAAAGCATTATCTTAGCCTATGCTGGACAAATTCAGCAACACATTTCTCATGCATATTAATAAACAAGTTGAATTTGATAAGCTGATGAGAAAAAAAAAAAAAGAATGAGCAGAACAATTCTCTTTTGGTCTTCACAAAAAAAAAAAAAAAAATGGGTTACACAACGTATCTCCTGTACAGCCATCCATCCATCCATCCATCCATCTTTTCTGATTACTTCTGGCCTCATGACCTGATTTCACAGAATTTCAGTAACAAAGAAACAGGCAGAAGTCACCAAGGTAGAGGGAGATTCCAAATTACCACCTGAAAAATAACTGGAATGCAGCAGCTCTACCCTGTTCTGCAGCAGCATGTTGGCCGGTTAGTACCTACTGCCTCTTATGTGAGAGCATCAAGGAAGAGCTGGTGACGGCAGACAGAGGAAAGCCAGAACTGTTTGAGCCAAAGGGCACAGAATTTAATCAAGTCTACTTACCTTCATTTTGCTCTCCAGAGGAAGACAGTTGCTTTACTAAATAAAACAGCCATGTGACTTAAAGAACTCAACATTACCCTCTGATTATTTTAAACCAGCCTGTGTCAGGCTTGCTGGCAGAGAATCCAAAGCCTTCTATCCCACTGTTTTCAAAAAAGCTCTCAGAAGTATTTGTCAGTGTAAATCTAGCTGGTGAATGCCCTGCAGCAAGGTAACAAAAATCTTAACCAGCTTCAAAATACAAAACCCAGTAAAACGTGGAACCTCCAGGTTTAGATTGCTGTCATCACTTCACAGCTGCACAACAGTGAGACAAGCTTCAGGTGACTCCTTTCCTGCAGAGTCAGTTCTCAGCCTGGTTCCCAGCAGAAAAAGTATACACTGACAGCTGGATGACAGCCATTACCTTCTGTCATTCAGTGACCTTTCACCCAATGCAGTAGCACACAAACTGGCCTTGGCATTGTGCAGGTGCCAGGAGTGGCTCCTCCAAGCCAAAGCTGTGACAGGCAGCAAGCAGCATGTGGACTCCAAAGAGAATATGAGTGCCTGTGACATGGAATGGGCAAATATCTACAGCGCTACGTGCTCCTGGACTGCTGAGTCACCTTCCTGCAAAAATACTAAGATCTTCCCCTTTGTGTTCACACACAGAAGTTCAGGTTTATTGCTTCTCAGTGGCACTGCCATAAGCTTGTACTACATACAAGCTAAAATACGTGGGTTTTTTTTTCACCACCATATTAACTCCAGGAGTATGGGAGTCCAGAGGTCTGCTTTCTATCTGAATTGCCACTTAACTGTTCAGGGGACATCCTGCCAAGTAAGAAAATGTCCAGCTTTATTTAGCTGGAAGTACGAACATGTAATGATGCTCCTCTTTGTGCAAGTACCTATACAAAGCATAAAAAAATCTTGTGGCTAAGCAGACCCACCCAGCCAAAGGGAGGGACTGACAGTTTTATTTTGGGAACTTTAAGCGGAGCTTTTAATTCATTAGTTACTATACCTTGTTAGTGTTGTAGCCAGATGGACAAGGAGTGACTGGGTCATGAAGGGAGCAGTACAGCACCTTGTCCGGCATACCTGAAAACAAAGCAACAGACAGAGTAGAGTTTCATGAACCAAAACAAAGCTAATGGTCTGTAAATTTGCAAAAGGGGAAGAGGGTATTCTCACATACATAAGTACATCCACTCTGACAAAGAAAATAGTGTTCATTTGATCTCTCAGCACCAAAGAAGGCAGACTTTTTCCCCAGCTTTATCAGTTGCAGATAGGAGAGTGCAGCATCAGGACACACCATCAAATAACAGCCTTTGACTCTGCAACCTACATAGCTCCTTTGAGAGTTTCTTCTTGATTAATATTCCTGCTATTAAAATTTGCCAGATGAAACAGATGACTTGCTTGACCACTCAACTCATATACCGGAGACATCTGACACAATCTCAAGTGAGCAATAATCTCAAGCCTTGAACTTTTAATGAACAACAGTGTATAGCAAGACCAGCTGTAGCAATATATATCTTGTGTAGCAACATCAGATACACAAATTCTAAGTTTATAATCCTTGCCACTTTGGAAGTTTCAAATGCCAGAAAGCTACACAGCATGTTTCAATGACATACAGTTTTCTCTTCATGGAAATCGGTGAAGCCCCCAAGAAGTTTCAGAGAAAGAGGTTTTTAGTTTTGCTTGATACTGTAAATTGTCTCAAAGCAGTCAAAGTTTACTGCAAGTTGGGAGCAAGCAAACTTCCTTTAGAAATCCAAGCCATAACTTTGCTCACGTAATGCAATGCATATCCAAAAGTCTGATGTGCTTTAAAATTAAAAGAAGCAAAAAAGAAAAAGGTTGGTGCCTGTATATATGCCAGAAATCATAGAATGGTTTCGATTCAAAAGGACTTTAAGATCATCCAGTTCTAATCCCTGCCATGGGTATGGGTGCCTCACACTAGACCATATCACCCAAGGCACTGTCCAACCCAATCATGAACACTGCCAAGGATGCAGCATTCACCACTCTCTGGGCAACCTGTGCCAGGGCCTCACCACCCTCAGAGTAAGGAACTTCTTCCTTATATCTAACATGAACTTCCCCTGTTCAAGTTTAAAGCCATCATCCCATGTCCTATCATTTTTTAAAATTGTAATAATTCACATTATTTTACATGTTCAGAATGTTGCAATGGACACATACAAAACATTCATAAGAATACCTCAGCATTAGCAATGCAAAGTTTTTTCTTCCAAAATCTGCCAAATTGCATACAATGGACTATAAATTACAGAAATTAAAGACATGCTATCACTTTGACAGGGTTTACCCTATACCCAGTGCAGCCCGAGACATACAGACAACCAAAGCATCTCAGAGAAGTTTCTTGACTTGGCTGACCATCTTCCAGTTCCCTGAGCTACCTTCCCAGACACATATACTGGCTATGATACAGATATTGACAAGATACTAACCCCACATTCACTATGCATTCAGGCTTCTTTGCCACATCAGCCTAGTAACTGCAATCTTTGCTGCATAATGTGTGTGGTTATAACCACCACAGGAAAAATCCAGGACAGTCACAAATCTAAGAACTGCTGCTTCACTTATGCTTGTCACCGAGGTGTTAAGATAAAGATTTCATTCAGGAACTGATCCAAGAATGGAGTATAGGGAAAGGCTTGGGGCTTGGCGCAGTAGCTAAGGGTGAGGGCAGTGTTGACTGTTTAACATCTGACAAACTAAAATTGAGTTTATTCGTAAAACTGACCCTTTAACATGGAAAAATGCAAGGAGAATACAGGGAGCAAGTACAGTGCAACTGCTAAATGGACAAGAACAAAGAAAGGGGAAAATGAGCTTCTCCACCTGCCTCTTTAGTTCTTCAAAGCCCCTTCAAATCCAGCATGGTTCCTTCCTCTAACATCTTCTCAAAACAGTAACAGCTCAGAGGCAGAAGCATCCACCAGCTGAAACTGATCTGATGTGGGACACTCTGTTTATTCTTCATACTGGATGAAGATTTCCTGTTGGAAATCTTTAGATGAAAACAACTATTTCATGAGAATCAAAAACGCCAGCTTGAGCAGATAGATGTTCTCAGGAAATGTATTTGATCAGCTTCATGGGGGAGGCCATCCTCATGAGAATTTCCAATTCTCCACAAAAGATGTCAGAAATTGCACATGGCAAGATTCACTTGCAGCTGTGACTTGGGGCTACAGTAAAACCCCTCTCCGTTCTAGTCCCAACTTCTGGGCTGATCCCACCCTAAGCCAGGGCTGAAGCTCCCAAGGAGAAAACTGGGTACAGGAAAAAAAAAAAAGATAAAGCGAAACTCCCCATTTTTGTAGCCTGTTTGAAGGATTTGTGGCCATACTAGTGACAACATACTATTTCAAGTCTTCCTTAGTGTCACTTTGAGGAAATGCCAGAACATGGAAGGAAGGCCTATACCCACATCTTTCTGCCAACTGTGCTGCCTAAAAATTCACCATTGAGATGCACCTGCATTATCTCTCCAGATATACAAAAAATGCACACATTTTACCTATAAATTTTGCAGCTCCTTCTTTGTATTCTTTCAGGACCTCATGAATTTCTGCCCTGTATCCAGACAGAGAAACACATTAACTAAGCAAACAAGAAAGATCAGTGGTTTCATCGCTAAGCCTCCTGCTTCCCACAGTTATGTAGTGTCTGAACTTGGATTGGTTTAGACACTGACAGTTGTCATCCAGCTACCAAGCAACAGAGCAGAGACACAGAACTAAATGTAAAGCTCAAGAATCACATCTCACAAACCAGAGCACTTGTAATACTGTGGCAAAAAGGCAGAGCTTTCACTCACACTGACAAGTGACCACTGCCTTTCTGTAGAGTACGAAAGCACGCTGCGATTTTCTGGGTACCATTACTAACCTCACTTCATCCTTTTTGCAGGCAGTCGTAGAGAGAGGTAAGGTCCCCCATGAGCCTCCTCGAGATTAACAGCCCTCCTCCTTCCCCCCCCGCCCCACTCCCTCAGCCCCCTATATCCTTAAATCACTGCACCTCCCTCCGACCGATAAGCAACAAAGAGACACCCGACTCCAGCATTTCGCCTTGCTCCCGAGGAAGCCCGAAGCCCGCCCGCCCCGCAGACAGAGACTTCCCTCTGAGGACTGCGGTACTCACAGCGTAGGCAGCGTGAGCTGTGCCACAACGGGGACGCCGCCGACCGTCTGCAGCGTGTCGTGGGTGAGGTGTGGCGCCGATCCGGTCCGCGTGTAGAGCAGACACCCCGGCAGCGGCAGCACGGCGGCCCCGCTCCTGCCCAGCCCCACCAGGCTCCCCAGCCGCCCACCGGCGGCCTCGCACAGCTTCACCCGCATCGCGGGCCGCGCAGCACCGTTACCGCCGTAAGAGACCGGAGGTGGCGTGAACGTGTTCTGAGCTCCGCCGCTTCCCGTACCCACCGCATCATCTGCGTGCACCGGCGGACACACTGTCCTGCGCACTGTAGTGACGTTGTCATGGCGGAGCTGCTGTCGGCACGGTTCGTTGGGGACTCGCAGAGAGGAACGAGTGGCTCATGGCGGTACCCGCCTCGGCTTAAAGCGCCGTATGGTTCAGCGGCGGTGGGGCATCCACGCTGTGCTTGCACGAATGGCAGTAAGCTTGTCAGGATGAGGCCTGTGAGGAAGGTGAGCTGAAATGCTGCTTGCATCAAGCTGCCGAAAATAAACTGTACTTCATCCAGCATCGTGGTTCTCGTCTGAACAAGCTTTGCTAAACTTGAGACAGTAAGAAACAGTTCATAGTAAGATGCCTTTCATTTAATGGGGAAAGGCGTAAGTATTCTAATAATGTGTGCATAAAAAGGTATCATTAAGAGAAAAGTCTGAACTTTTACAGTCGTTATGAGGACAGCACATTTCCCAGGCAAAAAAAACCCAACCCTTCCCTTTTCCCTGCACTCATAAGCAGCGCCCACCTGCTCCCGTTACCTCTTACAAAAACGCTGCCCACCCGCCCTCCGCTCTCTCGGTGCCTCACTCAGAAGCGCTCCTTTACTTATTCACAAGCGCTGCTTCACTCAATGCTGCTGGCAGAGAGGAGCTGGGGCGAGGTGGTGCTGCGAAGCAGGATCTGCTTCGAGGGGCGCAGCTCCATCGAGCGCGGGCAGCACACGTTGTTGCGTTGCTCGTACGGCAGGGGGAGCTTCAGCTCTGCTGTCTGGAAAAGCGGAAAACGTGGTCACACAGGCGCCAAGGTTGGACGGGAGCTCTGGAGCGTGTCTCGTCCAAGCTCCTCCCGAGGCAGGGCTACATAGAGCACGTTACACAGGAACGCGTCCAGGTGGGTTTGGGAGCCCTACAGGTTAGGGGGAGAACAAATGTCATCAGCTCACCAGCTCAGAACGATGGTCACCCATCCTAGGTCTCCTTGCAGCCTGGTGTTTGACACTGATGGTCTGCAAAAGCCGGCTGTTCTCTTTGGGAGACACCCAGGAGCATCTCCTTCTAAGGGGAGGGTCTCAAGCTAACCCTGGCCATGCTTACCAGGCTGGGTTGGCTGCTCTGAGGGTGACCCTTCTGCCTGAGTGAAGAGAATAAAACAGAAACCAGCTCTGGCTTGTAGGGGGATTCTCTCAACAGCATCTGCTCAAAAGCCCATTCACAAAACTAACTTTACATTCATTCTCCCACGTGACTGGCCTCTTGCCGCTGCACAGTGGTTCTGAGGAAGAAAGGGGAAATACCACAGCAGGGAAGACATAAATAGTAGCCCTTGAAAAAAATCGTGTCTCTGGCAAATGCTCCAGTGACAGCCACAATCCAGCTTTCCTCACACCGGAGTTGCTGGAAGTGGATACTTCAGCCCCTCTCCCTGCATCCTGCTCATAGTGCGTTGTCCTGGGTGAGGTAATTACAGCTGCCAGCATGTCTAGCTTACAGCCTTAAAGCATGCACAGTTGCAGGAGCTCAGCTGCCTGTCCTGGGGAACACCAGCAGAGCACTAGTGCAGGATGGGGCAGTTCTCACCCCAGGTTTATCCCTTGGCTGAGAGAGACTTCGGGTTGAAGGTTGTGGCTGGGAGGATGCCACCTCCCACCTTGCACATGTCCTCTTTTCCTGTAAGTTATGAGATCTCTGGGGTTATCAGAGAGAAATCTGAAGTAGGGGCTGACACTTAGATTATTTTAGAGTGGAAGGAACCACAGGAGTTCACCCATATGCATTCAAAGCAGGGTTAAGTTCTTCCTACCAGGCTGCTCCACATTGTGGATGATGAGGGCTTCATAGGGCATAGAAACTGAGTAGAATGAGAGAGTAACTTGGGCCTTGTGGCTGGTGCACTCACCTAGGCTACTCTGGTTTTGGGGACTACAAGGATACATAGCAAGGATACGTTCTTCCCTCTTGTGCATATTTATAGCCATACTAGGTAACTGGTCTCTAAAGTACTCGTGAAATGATGGGTTTTCCTCCTTTCCTGACTTGAGTACCCAATGAAACTCACCCATGTTTTCCCTTCCTTGGTTGCCAAGTCAATCTTTAACATTTTATTCCTACTATCTCATACTTAGGACACTCTTCTAAAAGGAATTTAAATCTCTTTTTGATGAGGTAAGAATTAAACCCTGCTCCATCAGTCCTGGGAACAATACACTGGAGCCTCCATGCTTCTACTCCATAGCGACTACGCCATGGGCAAAGGACAGAAAATACCAGAATTTGTGCATAAAATGGTGTTTGTTTCCTTTCACAGTCCTTGAGTCATTCTCAAGTGAATCACACTGTAAAAATTATTAAAAGAAATCTGATGGAATATCTTTGCAACATTGCCATTATCATCACTTCCACAGGGGGTAGAATGAGTGACACCAACATTAAGTTTGTGATCTAATATAACTGCAGTTACTGAGTAAATAAGTTCACAACAAAAAACAAACCGCTCATACCAATAGTTTTTAATGGCAAGAGCATTTTCTGCACAGAGGAAGAGAGTGGCTTTTGCTGTTTGCATTAGGGACCACCACAGTGTGTTGATACAATGCAAAATTTCTTGGAATTAAGAAACCTGAAATTACAGAAGAAAAAAACAACCCCCAAGCAGAAAATAAAACACAAAAATGCTCAGGAAACAGAATTTTCAATGTCATGAAAATGATGGGGGTCTGTTGTTTTGTTTTGGGGTGTTTTTTTAGCATACCAGGATGTTGTTTAAGAACTCTACAAACACACAGAACAGTGTAAAACTAAATCAGATATGCACATCTTGGCCATGGGTTTGTTCTTCTGTAAGGCTGTGATACCTGGTACCTGCTTCATATTGAATGGCATTTCAAAATGTCCACAGAATTTGGCAAAGAGCACCAGCAGCATCCTGCTACACAGAGTAATGTTTATTGCCAGAATTTTAAGCAAAAATTGGACAGAAGTGTTTGCTGTTTTCCTTTAGGTGCTCCAATTTGTTTTACCTTAAGAGATTAGTTATCTACACAATTACCCTGTTGTCCTGGAGGCTTGTATGGACATATCACTGTCTACTGGTCTTTCACAAGTTTATTTCCTTCTTGATTGAGGGATTATCCAGATCACTGGAATTTGTGGGTGTAACGAAGAAGGAGTGGGCCCACTGCAGTCTATGGGCTTTTATTTTACAGTCTGTGAAACATTTTGTGTCTAGTGCTGTGACTGGAAAGATGAACAGTGAGCTAGAAGCCAGGATTTGGCTATTAGCATTGCAACTTTCATTCTTAAAAGAACTGACTGGGTTGACAAACTCAATTGCATGTTTGAAGAGACACTAAGAACCTGCTTCTCTGATAAGAAGCCAGCTTGCATAGAGCCAAGTATCTCAGGATCAGAATGTATCTGTGTCTGTATCTCTGGGACAATAGAGATGGGGCAGGGATTCAGTAGCACCCCAGGCCAGGCAGCTGATACCGCCTAACTTCCCTGTGAGAACCGGACACATTTCTCTCAGAGGTGACTAGGAAATGAAAAGGATCTTCTGCCTAAAACAGCGCCAGAGCCTTTGGCTGGAAAAAACTGGGGCAAGGAAATGACTGCTATTGTGAATTATTGCAAAGGCAGATAACGCTTGATGCTTTTGGAAAGATCTTTGGTCATCTTTCTGATCAGACTGAACCAATTTCTTCATTTTGTTGTTCAAATACAGCAGCTGTAAAATAGTGCCTGAACAGGTAATGCTCCTTCACACACAGAATCACCTAGGTTGGTAAACACCTTTAAGATTATTAAGTCCAACCACTCCACAACACAGCCAAGGCCACCACTAAACCGTATCACTGAAGGCCTCATGTACATGTTTTTTGAACACTTCCAGGGATGGTGATTCCACCACTGCCCTAGGCAGCCTCTTACAATGCCTGACATTCTTGCCATTTAACACAGTGAAGGGCAAAACTGCCTTGTTCTTCTGCAGGAAGGACCAAGATGTGCCAGTGAGACTTAGGAAATGGGCATGCCCTTACCTGCAAGTTTTAACGCAGCCAGGGAGGTGGTACCACCACCTCATGAATGTCATGTTACTGACTCCTGGTTGCATATTTGGTTCTTCACTTATATTTCTCCACCTGTTTACACCAAAGTAGTACAGTTTTTTTATTCTGAGATCTGTTTGAAGTATTTGCATGCTTATGATCCTGGTGCATTACAAAGATCATGCTTTTATTTCCTGTTGTATCTGAAAACACACTCTCCAAAGGAAAAGTGAAGAATGTCCTTGCCCCAAGAAATGTACAGCCTGAGTGTACTATGGTGATATGGCCACCAGTAACATTTTAGCCTGACTTTCCCTGCACTTTGCAGAAGTAATCCATTGCTTTCTGGTCTTTTAGCAGTTACTGCTAAAGTCAGAAATACAGGAAAGAAACAACAATACAGTGGGAAAGTACACAAATGCAAGACTGGTATGAATCTTCCCAGCATGGACTTACTGTGAAGTCTTGGACAAATCAGTGTCCCTAGTCAGAATTTAGCAGGTTGATCTAGGTGGCAGGGATAGAGCCTAGTAACTGTCACTTCCTGGGACTGGTTTCACTAGCTGATCTCTGAAATGAGAAGTCTGCCACCTGGTTGGACTGAGAGTGCAGCCCAGAGAGGCAGAACATGGACTTTGAGATGTTCTTCATTTACACAGCTTGGTATGAAGTACATCTTTTCCAATAAACATCCCAGAATGTGAAGTGTAACTGCACAGCTGGTCCCCTCACCAATACAACAGCCATATCTACAGCAAAAAGGCAGGTGTTTCTCCTTTGAAGACAAGTTGCTTTGTCGGTTTTCCTCTTCACCAGCCATAAGCATCTTGCAGATGAGCAAAAGTGCAGCAACTGCTCCAGCTGCCTTTATGCCAGGTGGTGGCTTTCCCCACTCCTTTCCACAGGGATTGCGGGAGGGTGTTTGGGCCTGGCGTACCTGAGGTACATCTGCCTGTCAGGGAGGTATTCAGCTCTTGGGCTCTGCTGGGGTCAGTCCTCTACTGCTCCTTCAGTCTTTTGATGGCTTTGAGCTCTCAGAGCTTTTTGTTTTGAGTTTTTTACATTTAAAGCAGCTGAGGTTTCTCTGGTGAGAGTTTCTAGATGGGCTAAGGCTCAGCAGCACATGCATCAGTATCTTTACATGAGACCCTTTAATTTCAGGTTTGCACTGGTTGTTTAGCAGGCTGAGAAGGGCTGGACATGTACACTGTGGGAGCTGTTTTCTGGGGTGTCTGAGAGTGCTGCCCAGAGAGGCAGTACACACATGGACTGTTATGTGTATACATAAGGGTGTATTGCCATGGTGGTGGCACTGTTGCTTAAGGCACAGTGATAAACACATAAACGTATTGGCTTTTGCAAGTCATAGGTATGAGTTTGCAATAGCAGAAACAAAGCTCACTAAAGACATAAGGTTAGACAACAAGTTGAAAGTGGTAAATACTTTGCCAGAACTCCTGAGTAAAATGGAGTTATAAGGCAAAAGAATTTGCACGGGGGGGGGGGTGTTGATATGAAAAAGGCTAGTGACTGGA
>JASSUY010035426.1:0-14343 GCA_032466535.1 Forpus xanthops
CCCCTATGAAGATAGGATGATAGAGTTGGGGCTGTTCAGCCTGGAGAAGAGAAGGCTGCGTGGAGACTTCATAGCAGTCTTCCAGTATCTGAAGGGGGCCTATAGGAATGCCAGAGATGGACTGTAGTGGTAGGACAAGGGATAACAGGATCAAACTTAAACAGGAGAAGTTTAGAATGGATCTGAGGAAGAAATTCTTTAGTGTAAGGGTGGTGAGGCACTGGAATGGGTTGCTCAAGGAAGTTGTGAATGCTCCATCTCTGGCGGTATTCGAGGCCAGGTTGGACAGAGCATTGGGTGGTATGGTTTAGTGTAAGGTGTCCCTGCCCATGGCAGAGGGGTTGGAACTAGGTGATCTTAAGGTCCTTTTCAACCCTAAGTATTCTATGATTCAGTTCATATGAAATATGAACTATGAAATATGCTGTACAAAGATGATGGTAGGAAGAATTTAACTATTACTAAATCTATAATTTAGCATGAGGGAGTTATCACTGGATAGCCATTATTCAATTTGTTTCACCTGGATGCAAGATGACTCCAAGCACCAAGGGTATTAGCAGTTCTAAGGGTTAAGTAGTATGCAAAGCACAGTAATCCTTTGGGATAACTTTAAGGTAACAGTTTGCTTTAGCTATAGTTCAGCTGAGCTCCTGAGAAGTGTCTGAAAAAAACACCCCCACAAAAAATTTTTCAGGGTTTAACCTCACACTCTTCAGTCAAGATCATCTTTACTATGGACTAATAACTAGTACAAGAATTTCACTTAAGGGCCTGACCCCAGGCATAGGTTATGTGAACATCCTGCTAAGTTTTGATTATCAGGAAAGGGAAAATACCTTTTGTACTTTTTTTTTTTTTGGTAAAACAATGTAAGCATATTTGGACTGCAGATATATTCTTTTCTTTCCTTTGTAAATAAATTCCTAACATTTTGCTTTGGACAATTATGGGTTAATTTGTGAGTGACAAACAGCATTCCTACCACTCTGGAGTAGTGATTTGCAGTGTTTAGAATCCTGAAGCAATTCTTAAGGAAGTCTGAGCTATGTGGACCCCTCAAATCAAAGCATTGACATGACAAGAGTCATTGTCAAGTGACTAACAATGGCCAGGCCTTCTTGCCAAACAGCAAGACAGCGAGGACGCAGGTGCACTCTCAGCCATCTCCCATCAAGCACGTAGCAACTGGGTACAGGGATGCAGGGCTACCAAGGGGAGGATCTAAACTATCATCCATACAGGAAAGGAGCTAAGGAGCTGTTATGAGTAAGTTTCTTCCATTTGATCATGATGGCACAGAATGCTGAAAGCAAAAGAGCCCTCCCAATTGCTAGACAGCAACTTCAAGAACCTATTGATTTATTACCAGTAATTAGGAGGACATGTGTTTTCCTCAACCATCAATATCTTTTGAGGTAAGCCATAGTAGTATTAAACTGACAAAACTGAAAATCTGATCTTGATTTATCACGAAAAGTGCAGTTGTAATAATAACCTCTCTTTTTTATTTTAGTGTCCTATTTTGATCTATGGAAAAACTCTACTTTCTTTCTGCATGTACTCCAGTCCCTCCCCTATGCTATAAGCTAGTTATTTTCTCCATAACACTGGAGAGAAATCAGTCAAAGAATATAGCACTCCTGCTATGTTGATCTGAGCAGTGCTGTGAGAAGCATCTTATACCTTGTGATCTTCCAGGTGAGACTGTAGAGCTGCTCTGCTTTTGATCAGCTGCTTTGGATCTTGTGCAATCTTCTCCTGTCCAATAGCTACCAGCTCTGCAAATCCATGCAATAGCTCCTCATACTGGCTTCTACTGATGGAAGTAGAGTTCAGCTCCTCATATTTTCTTTTCAGGATCCCCCACATGTCATCCAAAACATCCTACAATGCAAACACAGTTTAGTGATTTACGAAGGGCAAAAATGAATTTTACAAACCTGGACATACATTCCCAGAATGCAAAATAATCATCAGCCTTTTGATGCTAAAAATATATTGCTTAGAAGAATTAAAACTAGCTGAGTAAGTGGAAACTGTACTGTACTCTTACCTCTAATTTATAAACTTCCTGGATTAAGGTGACAGGTAACTGAAGCCTTTCCCCATGGCCTCTCAGTTTTGCTACTTGTTTTTCAAGGTCTTGCAGCTCCAAAGCATAGGCATCAGTTTTCTGAATTAAGGACAAAATAAGCTATTAGGAAGAGTTCAAGTTCCATTAAACTTTCCATTATCACTAGTAGCGCAGCGGATCCAGGGGATGGATCTATGTTGTGCTAGCACCTCATAAGTTTACAAGGAGACACTGAGATCAAATGACCTTATAAAATAAATAGGTAAGATTGTTCATGACACAGCTTATTGGATTCTGATGGCATAGCCAGAAGAGAATTCAGGTCTTGTGTCTCAGTCCAACATTCCGCACGCACTTCAGTTTACTAGTTCAAGAGCAGTCACTAAAAGGATTGTGTACTCAGAAAATACCATTTTTTCTTATGAATTAGAACAACTCAGTCAGAGGTGAATTGGGTCAGGTTCTTACTGAAGGAAGGAAAGCTATATACTTCTGGCATTCCTTTTTCAAGAGTAGTTACTTGACAGAATATATGTAAGGCAACAGTCCTTGCCAGGGGAGTCAGCAGTTCTGAATGTAGCTTTCACCCTGGCAGAAAAATGCTGCCTATAAACAAGGTTATGGACCTGTAACAAAAAAGTTGCTTCACCAAGAAGTAGCCAGATAGCAGATGACCATTCTGTGGAGGATATGTAGTCTTGTAGAGAATTCTAATTCTCTGCTGGTCCTTACGAACGTTGAAGAAAATAGCTTAACTGGTCAAATGTCCTATGATAAAGTGCTCAGAAATGCTGAATGAGTAGATATAAATACTGTAGTCCTATTTCCACAAAGAAAAACTTGTTTTGCATATAAAAAGACGCATAACATGTGAAGTGTTGTAACTTACATAGTTCTTTCCTTTCCTGCCAGAAGGTGGAGCATATTTGCTCTGAGAGTGTGGAGAGACTGGTTCCTCCACTCCAACCACTAAAAGGACTGGAATTAGGTCTGACTACAGAAAGGGGTGTAGTAACAATAAAAGGTGGCAAATACTGAGCTCTCTTCTTTCCCATTCTTAAAACCTAAGTGAGACTCAAGCTTTAGAAAATACGAAACTTAACAGATTGTAAAAACCTGGAAATAAAATCAAATGCTGAGAGTTCTTCCTCTCCTTTACGTTGAATGTAATTACCTGAAGCTGCTCAGAAATATTATGTCCATGTATTGCATTCAAGCATTGTTGCAAAGCAGCTTTTTTCTCAATTAACTGGTCATAAAGCACCCTGGTTTCATTCTGCAAAAGAGACAAGCATCAGAGGTATATCACCTAAAAGGAATAAAGTAATTACCAGACAAAATTGCGTAACAAACAAAATGATAACCTGTTACGGCAAAAGCGCTTTTTTCCTCTTAAAAAAAAAAACAACAACAAAACAACAAAACCAAAAACAAGCCTCCACAACAAAATAAAGCGTGCATTATTTAAAGCAGTATTTTAGAGAAGGAAATTCTGTAGTCTGTGTTATGCATAAAAGCAGATTACCCTCATCACAGTGATCCTCTATGACTGTAAAAATCTGTGAAATTTAAAAAGAAACAAACTCATTCCTTCTGAAAATGTGCTCATTGCTGGCCACTGATGGAGCTCCATGGATATGCATAGCAAACATTGCAAGACTAGTCCTGCTACTGTCTAGAGACAACATCCCACTGTTCAAAGGAACTGTTAATATTCAGGAGTAAAGAGCTAGGCTGACTTGCAGATGATGAGCACACTGGAGTTTTGCTGGACATTGCAAGCTGTATTTCAAAGACTAGAATTTTCTTTCTTTACTTCAGCCTAAGTACTTCATCTACTTCCAAGCAACAGCTAGTAGATTTAGCCCAACATAAGATTCTATAGAAAACTTTCTTATTATCTGCTTTTCTGAAGGTGAACAAAAAAGGCAAATTTGCAGAACTATAGCTTCTGCTATTGTGGCGCAAAATCTAAAGGAACAATAAATACAAAGGGTCAAATCAGCCTCCGATATATAGCTGCTCAGTGCCAGACATGGCAGCAAAGGGGAAGAACCCTGCCTCTCCTGAGCCCACAAAGCAGCAGAAATATACAAAATCTTTCTTGGTCTGATCCCTGCACACAGAAACTTCTTTTAGTCTGTAGCTCAGTGTGCATGGGATCCCAGGTTACTTCCATCCTTTCTGCATGCAAATCTTCTGTGATCAAGGCCTCTATGGTAGTCAGCGCTGCAAACAGCACTCAATAATTGCAAAATTAATTTGCTGCTTGAGAGGCGAAGACAAATCTGTTTAGTACCAAAAAAGAAAAGCCCATCATAGGTTGCTCATCAGCAACCCAAATGCATTAACACACTGACAAGTCTAACAGATGGTGTGAAATAAGATGAGCATTTGGCAGTAGAGTACCTGGTAATTGCTATTATGATCCAGCCCAGCTTTCATTGAGTTGCTCCTTAAAGCAGCGGCAGCTTGAGTTTGTTCCAGCCGTGCCTGCAAGTTGTTAAAACACTCAGAGAACACATCTGTGCTCCCACCAGTATGGCTAACAGACTTTAGATGATCCTTTTTATCACTTAGATCAGCATGAAGTTTTTGCAGCTCCACAGAAAGAGTCTAAAGGGTTGAAAGAAAGATAACAAGAATGAAAAAGGTCTCTCTGTCCAAGGACTCTTGACTGTAAAAAGAAGCAGGTTTCAAGTTGATAATTGCTGCTAAAAGCAATAAGCTCAAATCTGTGCAACAGCAAGTTTGATGGTGTTATTCCTGAACGACAGAGAAAATGTCATGCCACATATATTCTGTTGTAAAAGAAATCTACTGGGGATTCTCTTTCCCTGGAAGCTTTAGGACAGTTACCTCGTAAAGAGCCTGCTGCACAGGTGCCTCTTCAGCAGAGAGAACAGAGGTGTTTAACATCTCCTCCATGTTATTCAAACACTGGCTGATTGCCAGAAGCAGTTCAAACAATTTTCTGTCCAAAGAAGAAGAGACTTCCTCTGCAACATTATCCTGGGTAGAGGCAAGAAAGAAGCTTTCAGTACTTTCATCCAAGTCATGGCTAAGATTTATTCACTTGTGAAAAGTTAGAGGTTCGGCCAGCTAGTAACAAAATGGAATTAATGAAATACTAGGAACAGACTTGGACAAGACAGTAATATGCATGTAATATTCAGAGCTGTCAAGACAAAAGCTGAGATGACAACCATTTATGTATTGGGAGTGACTGTGGTCTTACAAGTCTCTAATCTCATGAATGAGCACAGCACAACTTGTCTTGTCAGCACCAATATTGCAGATTTACTGAAATCATTAACAGGCTCCTTGCTTTATACAGTTTGAGGCGTTCTACCCACACTAGCAAATCTTTGGATTCAGGCAGCAGAAATATCATAGCTGAAACTTGAAATGTTTCCTCCCAAAATCCTAAGCTGATTTCTTAGTCCACACCTGATGCAAAAGCTACATTACAGTGAGTGCCATTTGAAATAATATGATTATTGCAGCTTCCCAGTGACCAAACAGTGCTTTGTGTCTAGAATTCCTCATATTTTTTTCAATGCTAGGACATGACATTTTTACCTGTGTATGAACCATATTTGCTTCTTGGCTTAGGTCCCCCAGCTGGACAGTGTAAGTTTTCAGCTCTTCCACAGTGGGGGTTCCTGCACTAGCAAATAGGCCTCGGGGTAGCATGTTCATCTTTGCTGTAATCTAACATTTGGAAAAAGAACATTGCAATTAGGTGAAAAGCTAAATGAAGTCAGGGCTATGGGCAACTAGACAATACACCTCTCAGAAAGTATAAAAGTTTCAAGGCACTATATAAAACACTTGCATAGCAGGGTTCCCTTTTTACTGTCAAAAATCGGTTGGGTAGTCTATGCCCTGATGGGACACTGAAAAAGCAGCCTCTGATTCCCAGCTTTAAGAGTTCCAAGTTGTAGTTTGCACTAAGACAGGTCTACTGCCTGCTGCAGAGGAAGTCTTGCCTGAAAAAGCTGACACTCATTCTTCTACATGACTGATATTCTTCCATGTAATGCAGCAATTTTAGAGAACAGGAAATGTAGTCATCTTAATTTAATGTGAACAAAACTGTTAATGACAGAAATTACAGCTGTGCCCAAACAGTAAAATTCTGCAGTCTGTTCAGAATATATATATACACACAGTGTGCCCCTACTGCAGTCCAAACCCCACTTTTGATATGTGAGAGAATACAACGGTGAATGGCAAATAAAATTTAACGGAGAGATTTGTTTTGACAAAAATGTTTTGGTTTGTTTCTTTTTTCCAACTTGAAAGAACTGAGACTTAACCCACATCCATGAAAATCATCTGGGAGCTTGTTAGATAACTCTCTTAGTTCTCTTGAAAGAATTAAGCAGATAACATCTGAATGTTAACTACAAGAATTCACCAATGTGCTCCCACACTATGCTTAGCAGTCACTACTTCAGAGACATTATTGACATTACTGTGCAGAAAAATCAAAAGACAATCATGAAAACAGTATGCAGTAACAATTTAGTCTGGAAAATGTTTGCATAGATTTCAGTTATCTGATGAAGAGACACGACATGATGATGCAGGAAGGCAGCCTAACTGCTATCTTTACCACAACCAACTGCCCACAGAAAGAGCATTTTACTGAACTTAAACCCACCTGAGGTTCCACAAACTGGCAGAGAGGAGATTTCATCTTTGATGACAGCTCTTGTTGTAAATACTGCCATTTATTACCAGTTTGGTCCTTTGGAGCTAAACTGGAATCAGCCAGTTTGTTCTCTGGATCAGACTCTCCATTGCTGCATTGAGAAAACATTATTAGCATGGCAAATACTGAAATAGAATAAGCAAAATTAAATTTGTAAGACTTCTTATTGCTCCCGCTTCAAAACCAAAGTGAAACCAAGTGCATGGATGATCTTTAATCCAAACTTTGATGCATTTCTTTGGGTCTTTCCCTTTCTGTGAAACACCCAACGGGCTTGCTGACAGTCTCTATCTCTCATTTCACATCACTGAATCTGGTAACTGGTTGTGGTATTTTATACCTTGATTCTAATTTTGAAGTTATGCTGTTCTCAACCTGTGGCTGCATTTTTTCCACGCACAACTCAATGAAGTCAAAAAGGCTTTTCTGTGCAGCTGCTTTTATTTCTGGATCCTGTGGACAGAAAATAGTGTGAACAGTAAAATCATGTGCACTGTATTATTCTGTGCTTTTCCAATCACATTTTATGTAAATTCATTTAGCAAAGAAAATCATAGAATCATAGAATACTTAGGGTTGGAAAGGACCTTATCATCTATTTCCAATCCCCCTGCCGTGGGCAGGATCATCACACATTAAACCATGCCAACCCGGCCTTGAACACCACCAGGGATGGAGCATTAACAACTTCCTTGGGCAACCCATTCCAGTGCCTCACCACCCTCACAGTAAAGAATGTCTTCCTTATATCTAAATATAAATAATAAATATATAAATGTAAAATAAGAATATATCTATCAGAATAAAATGTAGTTTATATGTAAACATGAGATTACCAAAAAAACTCTTTCTGAAGATTTGTATTTTTATGGCACATATTTCTGCCTGAGCCAGTTTTAAAAGCAGAACCCATCAGTCATAAAAAAAATTATGTACATATGGAAATTTAAAGGCCATCAACTGCCATCTTTCTACATACTCAACTGAAAGAGAAAATGGAAATCTGATCAAATATGAGGTAGAGTTCTATTAGTAAAAAGAGTATTGAGCGAAGAGTGAGCAATTTTAGCAGCTCATGCTGGATCATTTTCTCTAACTCTTTCTAATAGCATGAAAAGGGCAATAGCAAATTTTCAGTTAGCAAAACAGAAGTAGTTTACAGAGCATAGAATGTAGTAGGATTTTTTTATTGTGTCAACAACTTTAAAGTCATTGTGAGTTAGCCCAAAGGAAAACATTCACAAGCTTTGGCTTTTGCAATGTGAATAAATAAGCTCAGACTTCATAATACATCAGTGCTTCAAAGACAGGAGATTGGAAGGATGGGTGATGATATCTGAATGCCTACAAGGCAGCTCTGCAGTGCTACTAAACCTTCTGGGACATGGGGTTTTAGGGTTGAGGCCTTATTCGATCCTGACCAACACATGTAAACAAATCCTGGAGGTGACAGGTGGCTGAAACCAACCCTGGACAGATTTGATCCCACACTGAAAATTGCAGCAGGTAATAAATGTACCTGTGCCCCTCAGCCACAGGGGATGTGGAACAGCCTGGCTCCTGGATAGTAGGGGAATTACTTTCCAAATGAGCAGCTGTTCAGCAAGGGCAAACTGAGGCATACTAGAGCCATCTGAGTGTCAGATCTCAAGGGGCTCTTTCTGTCCTCTTTTGTGAATCTGTAAAGGGAGATATGATGTGGGAAGGCTTCCAGACTTGACAAGGCAGCAGAACCTATAGGTGCAACTTGGGGAAATAGCAAAAGTGGAGCTGTCATAAGACTTAACCATACACAGAATGCGCAGTGTATGAAACACAGCTGCTACTCTTGCAAACTTCCAGTTCTATTTACTGAACATTTGATCTACACTAACTTGCTGCTAAAGTCCTCACACTTCTCTCCCTGACAGTTACAAGGCTTGTTTTGCTTTTTCTGTTAGTAGATGAATTTATACTAACCCTTTATTCTTCCTGCTTGACCAAATTAAAAAGATGTGCAATTTATGCTTATAAATTTGCCCACACCAGCATTTTCTATCTGTCTGTGCTCACAGAGATATTTCAACAACAGCCTAATACTAATTCTCTCCTGGGCCATGCAAGCTCCCACTTAGTGCTCCTCCAGCACTGGAGAGACTGCAGCTGCTTCAACCAAGCACATCAGGTGAGCTTCTCCAGCAACCTGAACAGTGGGGACTATTTCTAAGCCAGGAGTTACTGTCTCATCCCACTAGAAAACTCAGAAAAGAGCTGGTGGGCACTATCATTGCAATTTACAGATTCTTCAAAGAGAAAATTACTGATTAAAGGCCTCTCTCCTGTGATGCTGTCACAGACAAATATCACAGTATTTTAAATGCATTTAAAAAAACAAACCAAAAAAACCCACAACCCTTTTCCCGTACTGTTTGCGAAATCATGACTTGTCACTGAGAACTTAAAACAGAAAAAATGTTGTTCAGAGACTCATTTAAAATCCACTGCTTGCTGCAAATGATAAATAATTATACAGCACTGTAAAGCAGAACAATAGCAAGTCTGATGTTTCTGATTGGCTTTTCCTCCTTTCTTACTTCTAACTGTTCTTCAGCAACTACTGCACATTAAAGTGCCATAACTCTCACTCTTGCTCTGCATAGCATTCATATGCTTTACCTGTTCCTCATTGCATTTTTCTTGAAGCATCATCTGGAATTCTTCCAAACTGCACTTCACTTCCTTCAGCTTCAGGGAAAGAGCTTCTACCTCTTGCTCATAGTCTGCACTAGCCCCAGAATCTTCCATTAATTTAACGAACTTTAGTTCAATGTCTGTTATCACCACCTAGAAGGGACAGCAGTCAATTATTCATTCTTAGAAGTACAACACTCCTTTCCTAATAACATTCTGAAGTCAAAGCTAACGCTTCTCCCCTCCAAAAACAAACATGGAGGCAAAAAAAGACACAGCTTCAAACCCCCCAGGTTTTCTCTGAACAATTAAATAAATAAAGTTTGTACAGTTAGTCTTAAAAGTGTTTCACCAATAGCCTCTGCAGGAATTTATATTAACTCAGATACAGAATAATAAAAGAGGAGAGCAGAAATTAAAGACTCGATTTGGATGCAACCAAGAAGACGTGGGAAAGGAGGCAGTGCGCAAGACTGATCACATCACCTTGCGGGAGGAAAGATGCTGTAATGTTACCATATGTCAGCCAGGCTATGGTAAACTGTTGGGATCTGGTTTTTGATTCAAACTGCTGTGAATCAAAGTTACAGCATTACTTTAGACTCACATTTTTCAGCTGAGTGTGAAGACAAGGTACTACGGCTCCACTGCAAAGTAATCAACTGCAGTAAATTAACTGCTTTACATCATGTGTCCATATCTAGAGACTGTTTCTTCTTCATGATATTTGAATTTTCTCTGTAGATCTTGACTAGGTGAGAAAAACCTCCCACCACTACCAAGTTCTTGTCTTAACATTGAGGCAAGTCATTAAAAGCTGACAGTTCAGCAGCACTTACAGCTGCCTGAAGCTTCCTTGTTTTTACCAGTTCAACTGCCCTGCCTATGCTGACATGAATCCCAAAAGGGATACAGACGCAGACAGTTACTTAGGTGCATTCAAGATTGTAATTCCTGCAGAGTTCAGCACCTGAGTGCTTGGCTGAATAACAGCCTAAACCCAGAGGCATTTCTTGGCATGGACTCAGTTCCTATTAAAAAAACCGTACCACCCAACAACAACAACAAAACAGCTGGAAACATCTCCTCGCAATTGTAAATGGAGACATTTTGGTATTGGCTCCTTTATAGTGAGTGAAATTTGTTGCTTAATGTGGAGACAGTGCTTGGAGCAAACTGGTACACCAGACTGGCAGCACACGGAACTTCGAAGTGGCATGCCTGCCACTTCCTTATAACCTGCAAGTCAGAGAAAAAAAGCTGCATGCCAGGCTCCCACCCAGCCCAGCCCCTCATGTCAGTCCTGCTTGCACTCACCTGTTTTCACCAACAGGTAATCACCTACTCCTATCCTTCTGCTGCCATCTGGGCCTGGCAAAAGGATGCTCTGGTAGTAGGTCCAAATACCACCACAGCTCACAGAAGGCAGGGGTCAAGCCCCTATTTTTATACCTATGCTGGCAGCTGCTGTTTATGAAGAAAATTTTACCAACTGGGAAGCATTCTTATGCCAATCTTCTGAACCAAGTGGAAGTGTCACAGAAAACAAAAACTCTGGGTTTTATCCTAGCTGATTTATCATGATTGAGACCAATTAAAAATTGCCTTTTAATGGAGGATTCAAACTATACTAAGCCACATTTCTGAAAATAATCCAGAGGCAAAAAAAGCTTTAAAAATACTCAAGAATTCTACCTAAATCCCCAGATGCATAAAGATCCCAAATCTAAAGATAGTTTTTCTAACTAAGCCCTTGGAAAGCTGAACCTGAAACTGAAGCCAAGCAGTTACATGTCTTCTGCACATTGTAATGAAGGTAATTAAGTGTGGAGAGCAGAAGAAGTGAGCATTGCTTTTCTGCAGACACACACCTCAGGGAAGTGCAACTTGTACAGATAGCAGCAGTAAATTGTCTGCTCTGTCTTACCTGGTAATAGGCAAGCTTCATTTCCACCGCATGCTGCATTTTGGGGGTCTGAGGGTCTGACTTCAGGGACACTTTAGTTTTGTCAAGCCATTGCTCCACCTCGGCAACCTGGGCCTGGCACACCTGGAGGATCTTTTCTGGCTCCAACCTGCTGGGACCCACAGCTTTCCCTCGAGAGCCCCAGGTGATGTCGGGGACAGGAGGCGGCTTGTCACTCTGAAGGAAAGCACATGGAAGAAATGTGGTTATCTATCTGCTTTATCCTTTCTTTCCCTTCCCCTTACCAGTGGGACATATTTAACTTTCGCAATCACAGAGCTCTGAAACAACTCTGCCACCATGTTCCCAAATTAAAAACGAAAGAAAGAAAAGGAAAAAGAAAGAGAAGAAGAAAGAGAAACTCAGCAGCCAAATGATCCAGGATCTGGTGTAACAGGTTTCCAGACAGCAATTTGCATTTGCACAGGTATACCTGAACAAGAGGAAGAGGGATGACGCACCATTAACCAGCTCTCCCCTGAGGAGAGATGTTTTCCTGTAGGAGTTAGATGTAAAAGCAGTGCAGTTTATAAGCTGCAAAGCAAGCTGTTGGGCAATGCTTACAAGCTACTTGCACATGTTCTGTTCCAAAATTCAGACAGTGCTTTATTTGGGCTTTAGGTCACACAGAAAAATAATGTGTATTTTTAAGTATGTCTCATGTAATTCTTTCTAACTTGCACTCCTTTAAAAAGCAGTATTGCACACTCTGTAATAAGGGGAAATCTAGAATGTGCTAAGCAATCTGCAGTTGCTTGGAAGGCTGTACCGGTGTGTATATACCTCCACGCATACAAATACTGATACTTGATTAGAAAGTCAAACAAAACACCACAAGAATAAAATTACTTATACACTACCATGGCCCTAGAGCATACATTCAGGCAACTGAGACAGTCATTGGTAGTGTACAAGATGAGATTTGGCAGAAAAACAGGGAGCAAAAGCGCATGGTTTCACCTATCAATGTCTTAATCACTACTGATTAAGCTTACAGTTCCCAGAACAGTCTAACTGTCTCCTGAGGTACACGTCTGAAGAAGAAAAGGTACCAACTTACTTCAACCTCCACAAGAAACTTCTAACTCCAGTTCTAGGCCTGTTTGTTTTACTTCATTCATCTAAATAACAAAACAGTACACATGCATAATACTGTGCTGACACTCTTTCATCACATACATATGTGTACCTAAGCATTTAGTTTACACTGTCAGCATGCTCTGCTCCTCCCCAGCTAGACAGCATTACTGCATTAAACTTGGTCCTCCCTCCTCTATAGAAGTAGAAATGCAGACATATAGCCAAATCTGTTTGGTGAAACACAGTGGTATGGTCTGCATAGTTGTCTGTGCACACTTAATGGAGGCACAGTGGATGGTTACTACAGCTCAACTAACAAAATTATAGAATCTTTTGACCACTTGTCACAGCTTTAAAATCACTCATATTGAAGAACATGTTTTGGTAATAATATTCCAAGGCCATACCATGCAAATCAAACTTCCTAGTGGTGTCCTTAACCCAGATGCCAGGGAAGCAGCAGACTTTGCTCAGAGTAGAATATGTCCAGAGTACTGGGCCCTTTGTTACCCTCAAGGAAGTAACCTACCACTATAACCCATCTTTTCTTCCTCATGCAGTAAATTCAAATGTTTTTCTGAATCCCAAATGATGTTTTAGGCTGCTATAACTGAATTTGGGAGCACCTGTGCTTCCATGGAAGGGACAACGTGCCAGAGGGAGGACACGGTATCATTTAGCAATCTCTAACATAGTAGGAATTATTTAATTTCAGCATGCAGTTAAGCCCTAAATAGAGAACATAATCAACTTCAGAAATCTCTTCACAAACACACATTTCTAGGGAAAACAAACAGATTTACCATTCATGAAAATGAATGCCTTCCTTACTCCAAACAATAATTGGACGTGTAAGTACATCCTTTAAAAAAAAAAAAAAAATCCCTCTCTACAGGGATTTGCATAACATATGGAATTGTCACAGTATAGCAAAACACATAAGTGGAAAAGTGGGATCTCAGTAGATCAGAGTAGAGGGGAGGAGAATCATTCCCCTCAACATACTGGCCAATGTCCTTTCGATGCAGCTCAGGATATGGCTGGCTTTCTGGGCTGTGAGCTGCCAGCTCATGTCTATCTTTTCATCCACCAAGTCTTCCTCTGCAGAGCTACTCTCAATCTGTTCATCCCCCAGCCTGTGTTGATACTGGGGGTTGCTCAGATCCAGGCTCAGGACCCAGTGCCTGGCTTTGCTGAACCATATCAGATTCACATGGGCCTCTGCCTACTAGGTAGGCTGCACAACGAGCCGAGAAATTCACCTTGTTCAGCCTACTTCATGCCTTCAAACTCACCGTAGCATGACTGCCATCACCTGCACCAGGGTCTTCAGTACTCTGCGAAGTTTGCATAGAAGTTTCTTCACCATGTTTACTGTGCAATTCCATCATGTCATCAACATCCTGTAGAAAGAGAGGCAACACTGAAAGTATTTGTATCATTAGCGGATTCTCCTGGAAGGCATGCTGAGGCATATGAGAAACAACAAGATGCTTGGTGACAGCCAGCATGGGTTCGCTAAGGGGTAAACCTGCCTGAACAAACTGGTGGCCTTCTATCAGGGGGCTACAGAACTGATGGACAGAGGTAGAGCAGTTGACATCATCTACCTGGACTTGTGCAAAGCGTTTGACACTGTCCCATATGACATCCTTGTCTCTAAGTTGGAGAGACATCAATTTGATAGGTAGACCACTCAGTGGATAAAGTACCAGCTGGATGGTTGCATGCAAAAAGTTTTGCTCAATGGCTCAATGTCCAGCTGGAGACCAGTAACAAGTGGTGTCCTTCAGGGATTGGTGTTGGGACCGGTCCTGTTCAACATCTTTG
>JASSUY010035427.1:0-78583 GCA_032466535.1 Forpus xanthops
TTTTTTTTTTTTTTTTTTTTTTTTTTTTTTTTTTGTTTTTTTTTTTTTTTTTTTTTTTTTTTTTTTTTTTTTTGTTTGGTTTGGTTTTGTTTGGAGTTTGTTTTTTTTATGATTTTTTCCAGTTGGGAATAGTTCAGTTTGTGCCCAGTGACAAAGCAGAACCTCACAGATGCAGCCTTCTGATGGCATAGAGAATTTTTTGTTGTTTGGCAGTGATATCTAGCACTTGCTGTACAACATGGCAAGAGAAAACCTTTCCTTTGTTATGGATGTCTAAAATATTTATACTCTTAAGGAATCTGCCACTCATCTGTAACAAAACAGTTGTAAGTTCTCTATATTTTTATTTATTTAATTAAGTAATTCAGCCATGTAACTGAACTTTCAGAACGTGGTCTGGGAAATTGCTTTTGTGAGGAAAATAGGACACAAAAGGTACTCAGGCGAACAATGAGATGAGTAACATAACATTACAAACTGGTGAGGATTAGCCACTTGTGAGCCACATCTGAACACCAGACAGCATGAAAATGGGGGAAGGTGGTTATTTCAAATCAAGACCCACAACGAAAAGCAAATAACTGTTTTCTGGAATATTGTTTGCTGGTTTTATTAGTGTTGATTTTATTGTTCCTGCTGGTCCTCTGTCACATTAGAAATGTATGTTCCTTCAGCCACCAAGGTGTGTCTATCTTTAAATTAGAGGTATAACTGTGGTGATACTGAGTCTTAACACTGAAAGTTTTCCTTTCCCTCTGAAGAGGGCTTAAACTGTCTCTTTCAGAAAGTTCAGAAGGACAAGAAAACAGAATAATGCTTATTTTAATATTCTGATATTTTCAGGCTTGTTGCACTGGATGGAAAGAAATTTCTTAATTTTAGTGCTTATGAGCCTGCCTCCTGATTGAGATGATTTTTAGTTTGGTTATTTGTTTGTCTTTTTTTTTTTTTCCATTAACAGGAGTATGCTGTGAACTGTCATGTTATCACTTGGGAGAGAATCCTCAGCCACTTTGACATATTTGCTTTTGGGCATTTCTGGGGCTGGGCTATGAAGGCTTTGCTGATCCGCAGCTATGGGCTGTGCTGGACTATTAGCATCACCTGGGAGCTCACTGAGGTAGGCCACACATTTATCTTAATTGGAAGTAAATGTGCAAGACTTGAATTTTTCTTGCGAAGTGTGAATGTTCCTGGAAGGACAGTTCACTAGTTCTCAGTCACAGATTTACATTTTAAGCCTTATGAGCAATTGATGCAGTTGCATTAGTGGACAACAATAAACTGGGGTTTAGGTGATTTACAACCACTTGAATAGGAGGGAAGGTCTAGGGCAGCCTATTGGTGTTACCTACATTTTGTTTTTCTGTTGTTCTGGGAGTCAACAGCTTCAGCAGCCATTGTTCTTGAGATGTTGACTAACATTCCCTGATTCAGAGCAATTGTTCTCATTTTTCACCTTGCAATATCTGTGATCTACTGTCACGATATCCTTATCCCAAATATATCAGTATTATGCGCTATGTATAGACATGCATTCTGTCAAGTACAGTGGAGTTGAGAGGTCACCAAGGAAGGTGTGAGAATCTATGAGCAGAAGTCTACGTGGAATGGCAAGACATCATTCAGTGTGTTGTTTTGTCATGAGGCCTGAGTGTATAGCCCTTCTTTTGTTAAATTGTACCCCACAAGTTTAGTTAAGTTGTATTCATTGACATAAATAGGTGAGGTTTTTACTAGACCTAGATCTAAGCTAGTTAACACATGGTGTAGTCGCTTGTACCACGGTTTGGAGAACCACTATCAAGCTGTACCGCAGTTCTCCTAAGCAGCTGTGTAGGTAATTTGACTGTTGGCCCTTTCAAATTTGATTTTGGATTAAAGAAAAAAAACAAACAACGAAAAGATACTTGACTTGCTTCAGTCAATTAACTCTTGCTTGGACTAGTGGTTCCTGTTGATAGACCTGTTTTCAGAATTCAAGCTGATTAATTGCTACTCTAATTATTTTCATTTGCATGTAACCTAGAGCTTGATTAGTAGAATATGTGTCATGTCAGACTCGAGGACACATTTCTACAAAAGAGTTTAATTTCATTGAATTTCTTGATTTTGCAATTCAGAGGGGGAAAAAAAAATTAAAATCCAATTTAGACTCTGCTTTTGGGACAGCATGGTCTCACCTGTCACACTTAATAGGTGCAGGTGTAAACACCTGAATTTAATCTTTAAAATCATAGTTTTCTATAGAGCCTGCTGTCTTGAGAATGCTTGGCTCATCTGACAAGGCATTTATCAGTCAAAAGCACAGATAACGATTTAGTTGTATAAAATTAAACTTCTGAGTTTGAAAATCCTGGTGACATGAGTTCCATTTCAAAACACGTTTTTATTCTGCGACATTGAAAGTTGTACTGTTTACTGAGCTATTTGAAACTGCTTGAGGTTAGAATTTCACACATTCCCATCCACAAAACCCAGTTTTGCTGGTTATTGTACTAATTTTTTCTCTCTGGAAAGGAATAAATTTGGATTTGCCTCACATGCAGTCTTATCATTCAGTTGATCATCACACAACTACAATCTTCAATTTGACACCGTACGGGGTGTCTAGTATTCGCTGTTGTTTGAAAAGCAGATCATTGGAACAGACAGTGTGTTGGGTAAAGTTCAACATATAGAGAGGTTGTCACCACTCAGATGGATTTTTTAATGAACTAGTTAATTCAGAAGAGTCATTGGAAACCTACAGAAGTTATCAGGGCAGTTACACAGGGATTTAGCTATGCATCTCCTGTTAACATTAATGGATTTCAGCTGGCTCCCTATTCTGAAATGGGACACTTGGCTCATGCTCCATGCTATCAGATCGAAGTTGGGATACAGGCAGACCTTGGTGTCTCATTCTGAGAAAACAGCACCTTAGGGATGGTCTGGCTAACGCTTCCATGCTGGTTTTTGATGCTTTGTTGTCTGTAATTTCTGATGGGTTTGGCTGGATTATTGCAGATTGAGATTTGTAGCCTACTGCCCCTTTCAGGTTAAATTAGTTTAAAATATGAAAGGGAAACTGTAGCAAGATAATCATCAACATTGTGTAGTTTGGGGCATGACGAGAAAGTCAGATTTTCTTTTCTACAGGTTGAAATTTCCATTGCTTTGTCAAAGAAAAACGAGTTGCTTTGATAAACTTTTGCAAGAGTTTTCACAGGAACTGTCATGGTTTATATCAGTCACTGCCATTTATTATAAATGGTCCAGTATTCGTTGCTGTTTACAGAAAACCTTGTTCCTTTTCCTGGATCTGGCTTTTTTGGTTGGGTTTTTTATTTTTTTAATATCTTATTTATGCATCTGTTATCAAAAGAGACTTTATTACAAAGTCATACCAATAATGTTCCACAGACACAAGGTATGTGCATTAATTGACAAAAATGGTAGTTTTTCTGGAGTATTAATTATTTTGCTCCGTGTTTTGTTAAGCATCTCCTTGAGGATTCCAAGGGGACTGCTTAACACGTGGCTGTGTCTAATGCAGGCCACAGCTAATTTTTTCAGTCTATTTTTCAGTTGTTGTGATTTTCCCCATAGAATAGAGAATGTTATTTTCTCTTCAAGGAGAATGAGAGGTGCTGATTCCATTGGTAACTCTCAGTAGATCATGTTTACATCTTGCCTTAACTCTGACCACTTGTTCTTCACGCTATAGAAGTGTAAAGTCATCAAATGTATCTATAAATACATTTAATAGCCTTACTAATGCCTCATAGTGGTATTCAGAAAGAAACAAATTTCTTCAGAGGTAAATGATTTGTGAATCTGCCAGTGGAAATATTTAAGAAACTGAAAGTCCAGTTGGTGTCAGCTTTTCAATCTGATGTTGGTTCATTTCTGGTTTATTTTCTAGTATCTTCATCATATAAGTACCTTCATCATTAGTGCTTAGCATAGACCAAGCAGGAATATCTCCTTGAGCTCAAGCCATTCTGAATCAAGTATAGCAGCAAAGTTTGTAGTGTGTGAAATATTGGTGATATCTCAGTCTTTTTACAGTCAGTTAATTTCCTAAAAATAGTAATTGAAAGAGTTTTGAAATAAAACAAGTCTTAAGCCCTGAACTCCAATGTGCTTAATACTGACAGTTGTTACAAATGCATTTATTTTACTTATTGCGTCTTGTTGCTAGTTTAGAAAACATCCTTGAAACTATTTAGCAAGAATAAACGAAAGATGCTCTTCAAGTTAGCACAAAACACTTTCTTTCCACTGGGAATGCAGTAGTTTTGCTTATTTCATGCATGTCTATGAATGTTCTGTGTATCATCTTTTGAGAGGCCAACTGCTGCCTGATATCCTTATGTACACATAACCCCAACAGGGAACAGTGAGAAGGAAACCTCTAATGTCTTGTGTAGTTCGATCCAAGGCCTTCTGAAGTTAATAGAAGGATGCCCATCAAATTTCAGTGATTGTGGCTCATGTCCTTGATGTATGACATGTACTGAAAAGCTGATTTGAATGTGTACTTAAAAAGTGAATTTGTATGAATTCTGTACTGTTCCTCACCCAGAATCTTTTTGCTGTATTCTGTAGCTCTTCTTCATGCACCTTCTGCCTAATTTTGCTGAATGCTGGTGGGATCAAGTCATTTTGGACATCCTGCTTTGTAACGGGGGTGGCATCTGGTTGGGCATGGTAGTTTGTCGTTTCTTGGAGATGAGGACCTATCACTGGGCAAGCTTCAAGTAGGTCTAAATTAAAATAAACATTATGTTTAATGTTATAATATTAATTTCCTTGGAAAATAGACCTCCTTTGCATATCTAAAGCACTCTGTGGTGTAGAAGGGGGCATGCCACCCACATGTGCTGGCAATGCTGTAGACTTATTTTAAATTTAAAAAATCCATCGCATAGTGATGCTGCTGTGCAGCATGTATTTGTAAATATGGCTATGTATATACTATTTTCCATTGCAATCTAAGTTACATGCATTAATGTCAAATGAAAATATGAAGTGATAAAGCTGTTTACATTTTCAGCTCATTTTGTACAAGTAAAACTTTGAAGACAGTAGTGAACAAAAACTGTAATTGTTTTCTTATTACATGATATTTTTAAACTAGATTTGGGCTCACCTTGATGAGTCATTAGTGTGGCAATCTTGTCAGCACTAGCTGTTATTGCCGAAGAATAATCAAGCTGATTGTACCTTTGCTGTGAATTGTCTTACTCCATTGCTGACCCTCTTAAACAAATAGAGTAATTGCAAAATAAAGCAGCATTTGTTGTGTAAAAGCACCACAGCTTGTGGCCTACTAAATGTAGTTCCCAGCTGTCCAGTTTCATCTATAGTTTTTTGTTCCTCTTCTGCCTGCCCTGCCAGTTGATGGCAGGGATGGTTATCTGTCAATGCTATAGATGAAACAGATCAAGTACAGAGCCAAAGGACATTGCTTTGAGGGATGGAAAAGGAGCTCAAATCTTGGCTTCCAAATTTGTATCCCACATGAACTTCTGTACTGCTTGCTTTTCTTACAAGTTTGTTAATTGCTCTGAGAACCATTCAGCCTTTAGTCTCAATTCAATTTTCCTGCATTTTCATCAGAGTTGTTGGTCCCTCTGTTTTCAGAGAGTTCAGTGGAAAATAAAAGCAGCAGAATATCTACGGCAGGACTAGTCTTCACTGTCTTTGTGAAATCATTTTTCCTACCATTCTTTTACATGCATGTGTGTATTTTTTGATCTTTAATATGAAGAGGAGCTCCATAGAATAAGAAGGTTTTGCTTGTGCCCTTTTGGTTATTTCTCTTTTTTTGGGTTGTTTTTTTTTTTTCCACTGAGTAAACACAGATGTTATGGATTAGAGGGCTCCCCATTATCTAAGATCCTGCTAGCCTAAAGGATCATAAGTATCAGAAATATCAAATCTGAGCTGTCTTTTTTTATTTTTATTTGTTGTCCAGAACAGCCAGGGAGATAACAGGATGAAAACTGACTTTTGTAGCCCCGCTAATCTCCCTTCAGAAAAGGAAACTGGAGTTTTTCTTACATTCCTTATGGATGCTGTTGCTCATTTGAATGAATGTTATCAAAACCAAAAACTAGTAACACTTCTGCGAGATGAACTTCCATTCACATCCCTTTTCAAAAGGCAATTTAAAAGCCTTTTAGCTTTTAACAGTGCTATCAGATCTCTTCAGAAGATCTGCATGCCTCTAATGTCAGAACATGAGGGCTTGTCTGTGCTGGAAGTGCACTGTTTTCAGACTTGTGGAGCCAGCCCCTCCTGCAATTAATGAGTAGTGAATCTGACAGATTCTTGGAGGATTGATGTGGTGAACTCTAGAACAAGGAGCCTTTGGGATACGAAGGATGACAGCATAGATTAGGAGGAAGTACCCTTTAATTTTTCCAAAGGAGTTGCAGAATCACAATCCTTATTTCTTCCCTTCACGGGAAGAATGATAGGTGTGTTTTGTAGTTAGTTACTGACTGAGGATAGAGGAGGGTGGAGTTTCAGGGTGGAATGTGTCCTTACTGAAATGCCTAATAGATTATAGTTCTTAATTCACCCTTGCCTGGTACACTGTGGTGTCTGTGAACTTCTCTGCTGTCTAGTGCAGAGCAGTGTGATTGTTCTGAAACACCAGTAACATGGTTATTCCTTTTTTTTTCCCTTGCATACTCCTTATATTTACTCCAGCCATTTTCTTTTTTTAGGGACATTCACACGACCACAGGGAAAATCAAAAGAGCTGTATTACAGTTCACACCAGCCAGCTGGACCTATGTCCGCTGGTTTGACCCTAAGTCTTCATTTCAAAGAGTGGCTGGAATCTACCTTTTCATGATCATTTGGCAGGTAAGAAATCCTGTGAAATCAAAGCTGCTATCAGCTCAGTTACTTACTGGCTATGTTTGACCAGAAGATACTCCAATGCAATGTATGTCTGTCATTGAAATACCACAGATAAATGAATTGATAATACAGAATTGGTCAGGGCATTGTTCACAGGAGTTACATGATAGTTCAGAAGTATAATTACAGAATCTGTAGGGGGAAAAAAACCCAAATGTTACAGATTGCTGTGCTGGTCATCAGATTGCTCTTTGCAATTGATGCAGTTTTAAGAACTGCTATACAGTGGCGTTTTAGGGTGGGCTAATTTTTTTGTTTGGTTTGGTTGTGTGGGTTTTTTTTGTTTGGTTTGGTGTGTTTGTGTTTTGGGGTTTTTTTTGGTGGGTTGTTGTTTTTCTTTCCTATTGACTATTGGATATGTAGAATTCTGGCCTTGATCTAGTAAGACTGTAATGTGTCTCAACTGTTTTGGTCATGCGGATGCTAGCAGTCTTCACTAAAATGTCTTTTTAGTTTTCTGAATTTAGTTTTTAAAGGGAGAGTTGGATGTGTTTGCTAAACTTCTGTTGTGGGTGTTGTTTTTTTTTTGTTTTGTTTTGTTTTTTTTTGGGGTGGGGTTTATTTTTATTTAATGCTCTCTACCGAATTTGCCTCAGTTATTTACCCTGATTTAAGATATGAAAGTTAGCATAAGACCTCTGCAGTGTGAATTAGTGTCTGATCCCTTAATGAGTATCTGGAAAGAGTGTGAATGCTTTCATGGAGGTGTCTAGGGGAAGATTCATTGTTTTACTGGTGTATTCCTTGCTTGTCCTAGAGCAGGAATCCTTGATCTAACCAGCAGGGCTATAGTAGTGCATAAACAGTTTTCCTTCTGTGTTTTAGTTTCCGTGTTAATATCTGCACATCTTGAATGCTATTGGCTAACTTTCTTTTTTTCCCTAGCTGACTGAGTTGAACACATTCTTTCTGAAACATATCTTTGTGTTCCAAGCAAGCCACCCTTTAAGCTGGGGGAGAATTCTCTTCATAGGAATCATTACAGCACCCACTGTAAGGTAATTTTGTTGCCATGTTGTTTGTTCTTCAGTTATAAGAAGCCTGACTTCTAGGCACCCAAGAACTGCGTATAGTTTGTGGATAAGTACAGCACATTTCAAGATATCTATGCTTTTGCTACCACAAAAAAGCAAAACAGTCATTGCTTTTCAATAAAGTGTATTTTCTGACAAGTAAATTAATAAAGTATAATGTGTATAAACGTGTTTCCATAGGGATGCACAACCATTCTGTTCCATCTTCTGTTTGTATAGCATCTCCCTGTTTTGTGAGTTAACTGCATGTGTTATCCTTGAGGTTTGCATGTGAAAATATCCAAGCTGGTGAATCAGGTGCTCACAAAAATTTAGATGAGGAAAAATAAGAGTTGTTGGTTCTTCTGAGCTCCTTTTTCTGTTTATCTACTGGAAATATTGGCATGTTATGTGGAAAGATAGATCATTGCCATACTCCGAGTAACAGAACAGTATATATGCAGTGTTAATAATTTTATAAAATATTAATCTGCTTTTAGTCATGCACAGTATTTCACATTGCTAGCAGAATTGTCTTTTTCTGTCCTGTAACATAGCTGGAGGTAGATAGAATGCACACAGTGCTGAAGTTAGAGGCAGGGAATTAACCATTCATTAGTAAAGTGATGTTACTTTGGACAGTTAAATGGCAACCATGCATTTGTTTATTCCCAAAATGCAGCTGTTAGTGCTAGGCTTAATAAAGTTATGTGTGGTGATTTCACACTGTTCATTAAATCACTTTATACATCCTTAAAGCACATATATAGGTGAACTTTCAAGTATTTAATGGCACTTGCCATCCTGTTGAAGTCTTTAAACAATCCCTTTATTGTTGGATTAATAGTATTTGTCTTTCTTATCTATCATTGGAAATCAGAGACTGAGAAGAACAACTTTGGATTTGCTTCTTTGGAATTCTCCCCTCTAAGATCCTAAATTCAGGAGTACAAAGAACAGGGCAGAATGGTCTGCAAACTGATTTCAAATTAGTGAGAAATTCTTTTCTGTTATTGAGAGGAAAACATGCCAGTGGTTAGAGCACTCACCAAGGACATGGAATAGCTATGTTTAGTTTCTTTCAATATTCAAACTCACAGCTCTCTAGAAAATGCAATTCTAGAGAGCTGTGTAAGAAGTAGAGAGTTCTCTTAATTCTTCCAAATGTGTTGCACTTTGCCCAGAAGAATTGGAGATTCAGTGGAAAGGGAGGAGGCAAATATATAGCTTTGTTAGCCTACTAGTTTGGGTGCTTTCCCAGTCCTTGCTCTCAGGATTTTCTGTGCTGTTTCAAGCTATTTCAGCTATGCGATAATGGGTTCTACTAGAGTTGAAGCCATCTGGTATATGTCCAGCATGGGTGCATGTGATTTTAACCATCAGCACTTCATTTTCAGTATAGATACATTTGTAGCATAAACTTGTTTTCCAAATTTAAATCCGCTGGGGACTTCCAACTTCACTGAAGAACTTTCTCGTTTCCCTTCTCAGGCAATACTATGCATACCTCACTGATACACAGTGCAAGAGGGTGGGAACTCAGTGCTGGGTGTTTGGGTAAGTGTTCTTGCTGCATTCTTAAAGCATTTAGACAAGTGTTCAGTGTGAGTCCAGCACAGGAACAGGCTTTGCATGAAGCCAGTCCTTGTCTTGTGTTGGTTTTAGTATGAAGGAACAGTATGGAGAGATTTTCTTTATTTTTTTTTTCTTTTTGCAAGTTCAGAGGAAAGGAAAATTCTGGATTTGGAGGTATAACATGGGAAATGATGGAATGAGTAAGGAGAAGAACAGAAGGAAGAACTAGAAACTGCTGGATAAAGCTAGGCTCTTTCAAAGTAGCAATGGCTTTGCTGCCCATATTCTCAGCCAGGTGAGGAGGATAAAGCTTTTGCTTCTGCCACTTGCCTGTCATCAGAGCAGTGTTTACCTGGCTATCAAAGGGGGCATTGCCACTGTTAGTGGAATCACAACAGGAGACAGTGAAACAAACCATAGTTATCATCTGTTTCTGTTCTATTCTCAAAGAGGGAGAGAAATAATACTATGAACAATTGTTAACTACAATGTCTTTCGACATATCTCTTGGAGGGGACCTTTAAATGAAGAGTTTGCATGATTGCTTCTGGTGAGAACTCCCTTCTCTGGATGGCTTGACTAAAACTGTTCTGGAAACCTGAAGCATATGCTATTGCGGCATTGTAAAAGCTTCTTGTAAATAAAGCAGTGTAGTAGTGTCCCTTTTGATTTAGGACTTGGAAGCTTACAAAGGAGAAAACATACAAGATCCTAAATCACATGTTCAAGAAAAAGAAATATGTATTTTAAGAAACTATTCAAGAAGCTAATTTCTGATGGCAGTTACTCTAAATAAAACCAGCCATTTAATTCTCTTTGTCAAGATTAGTGTATGTTTTATTTCTAGAATTGCCTGAACCATTTTCATGTTTAATAGAAGAATCTATTACTCTTTTAGATTGGAATAGCATTTCAATGAGGCATTAAATACTTAGATCTAGTTTAGAGATAGTGCTCTGGGTAAACTTGTCTTACTTTTACTGTTAGTCTGTGGAATGTTACAAAGTTTTTAGGAATAGTGCTGGGCTGGAAGGCTTGTTTCTGCATGCACTCCACCATGATAAAGACTATTCTTTTCTTAACATTCAATTGAGGCGAGAGCAGAGCATGCTGCGGTGTAATTGAAGCGGTTTCTACTCTTGCTTTAGTGTACCCTGTCCAAGGTGACACATGTCTTCTTGGGTTTGACTGGGCTTAAATATTCAGCCCCTTTCACTGTCTTACCACCTTCCTTACTGTAAACTCAGGACTGAAACATCCATTTACATACAAAAGCTGGTGACTCTATTCTTGTTTAGTTTTACTGATGCTGAGTGGGAGTTGATAGTAGTTTCTGTAAGCCTAAAGCTCCTTACTTAAGGAGGATCCCCTCCTCAAAACATGCATTATGATTCCTAAAGAGAGTCTGTAAAATATGCACTCCTTAAAAAGGACTTTTTGAGTGATTATGGCAGAGTAACCTGTCTTTCTGGGTTTGGTGTGGATTGTGCTTTTAGTACTGAAGGTAACTAATTAATTGCACAGTTAATATTACTACTTATTTACAACTGGAATCAAATAACCTTGCTCTGTTTGTGCAAAAACATCTTAGTAGTTGCAGATCAACTATATTAGTAATTTGGAGAGCCATGTATGAATAGGCGTATTACTGAAATCTGTAAACAATTTAAGAATTGAGATGTTTATATGAAAAAAGGAAATTTTCTCAGCTATAGATGGTAATTTTAGAGTTCTATAGAAGATACATTATAAACAACTTTTTTAATTTTGGGGGAAATTTTCGAGTTCTGCATTAAGAAAGATGCATTTCTGTTTCATCCAGGAGAAAGTGTAAACTTATTCCTTTGGAAACCAAAGGGAAATACGATGCTGAATGTTTACTTTCTGGCTGTAAAAAATTAAGTATTACAGAAACCCTTATCCTTGGTTCAGAGCTCTCACTGAACACGTCACATATGTCAGTAAATAGATGCTAAAATATTTCTTTATAATCCGATAACAAGAACTTCAGCAGAATATTCATCTGTAGTCCCATCTAATTGCTGGAAACATGCATGGAGTATTATCCTTGATATTGCTTGTTTCTTTAATCTGCAGAAAAAACAAAGTAACACCAGGGGTTCCTGTTGTCTGTTGGAAAAGTAGTGATTTTCCAGAAATTTAACTATCCAGAATATCATTTCTGAAGCAATTAAAAGCAATTATATAGAATATTCATAGCTGTGTTGATTAAGGCACTTCTAAAGGCACAAACTGATTTTTGTAACAGCTTAACCATGGGAATAATGAAAATTAATGTCTTGCATTAGTATGAAACTGTGCCCTGTGACTTGATGTATACTGTAGCAGCACTCTCAATAGATGGACAGTCAGTGATACAAGGCATGAATAAGGCCAGTGCAACAGCTCTGCTGGAAACTACACCATTTTCATTAAGGTGAAGCCTTTCGAAAAGGAGTATCTGTTAGGATGTTATAAGGCCATTTTGACTGAATAAACATTAGTGTCTTTAATTCTATGGAGTATTCTCATGACTCTTCAATAGGACACTAATACCTTCCATTGTTAGCATTCTTCTGTCTTTTGATTTACCACTTCTTTAACTGTAAGAGCTGTCCTGTTGTACATTGTGCTTAACCCAAGCATTCTTGACAAGAACAATGGAAAGAATGTATAAATGCAGCACAAACAGCTGTATCATTTTTTGAGTCCTTGTTGAAAGTAGCCTATTGTTTTATACCTTCCAGTATATCATACCATCATATGTTTGTTTCCTGGTGGTGGTCTTTGTTACCACTGCTGGATTTCAGTTTAACTATTTTCTAATCTTGCAGCTTGATCAGTAAAAATAATATAAAGCTAAGAAAGAAAAACAATTGCTGACCCAGTAGAGTAACACTTCTCTCACGTTTTTACTAATGTGCTTACAGTATTGGTCAATAAGGCATTCTGTGATTCTTAATTTTGGCCCCACTCATTGTGCTGTAAGTCACATTAGATGATACACAGAAAGCCATCATTTGTTATTTTCAACAGGGCCATCTCTACAACCAGTGGTCATGCATGCATCTTTCCTCCCTCTTTCATGGAAGGAGCTAGGTCCTCTCTGCCAAGTAGGAGAGCCATTTTTGACAGCTCTCTGGTCATGGAGAGTGCTGGAAGAGAATGTGTCCTGTGGTGTTGTGTTTGGGTGACTGGAGCACTTGACCTGAGGTTAAGTGTGCCTGAACATGTTTGAGGAGTAGTTTTCATGCATATATTCATGTGTGCAACCTTGAAGATATTATTGAACAGGTAGTAAACTTTTATAAGATTAATAGTTTATGATTTGCTTCAGCTTGAGAAGAGTCAGTTTTCTGCACTTTTGCTGCACCAGTCATGTTTCTACAGTTGTATTTGTTAAAAATACATATTTTTATTGTCCAAGACCTATACCTTTAAATATATTCCCATGGCAGGTGATAGATTCATAACCAATGATATGAAGTGGTGGACAAGCCTCCATAGCTTTGAGCCTGAAAAGGTGCACACATCTGATAACAGGGAGAGAGCTAGAAATACTTATTTTTATTCTTACAGTGCCAGAGAAGAAAGTAAATACTGCAATATTTCCTCTCAGATTTTTCCTGAAAACCTATGATTACTGTAGTGTGAATCCTGAGTTTACACATAAACCAGAGCAAATGTGTGAATTCTCAGAGAATTTGAAGAGCTTTTTCATGTTAATTTTCTCACTAAAATCCATCTGAAGTAAGCAAATAGCCTATTTAGAATTGTAGTAAATTTACATCCAGTAGTGAAATACCCAAAGCACAGTTTTAGTTCTCCCAACAGGGAGTCTGTTGGTTGTTCAGCATAGAAGAGAAATCTGTGTCTGCTGAGGGCTGAAGCACAGTGGTAAGTAGAAACAGAAATCTCTGCTGTTGGCTCACACTCCTGTTTGTTCCCTGGACAAACAGAGGCTCATGAGTGAGCTGCCAGCTGATCACTTTTTGTGTGCTATTCATGCTGATGAAAATTATAGAGAGAAAAATAAATCTCCCAAAGAATTTCAGTGAATGGTGGTGTTGGAGTGCTTGCTAGAGAGTAATGCTTGTTTATTGTTGAGTCTTGGGTCTGGGTTGTGAACATGTGAGTTAAATCCTCAGTGTTTGTAACCACTTTACCCCCTCCTTTGTCTTTCATTTACCCACAGGGTTATTGCTTTCCTTGAAGCTATTGTGTGCATAAAGTTTGGACAGGATCTTTTTTCTAAAACACAAATACTGTATGTTGTGTTTTGGCTTCTCTGTGTGGTAAGTGAGATCGCTCATGTGAAACATAAAAGCATGGCAAAAACATTGAAGTATCTAAAGAGTTTCCTCTTTGGAACATTGCAGCAGGGGATGGTTGTGGGGGGAATGCTGGTAAAGAGCTCTGTGCATGAAGTAGGAAAAGCAAATACTAGATTGTTTAGAATACGGTTTGAAGGGACTAGAATAACTTTTCTTATTTCTTGATATAGCAGAGTATAGTCACTTTGTGTTTAACAGTTAAACAAACTCTAGTTTTAGGGTGCTTTATGAGATAAAATATGAGCTTGAATGAAGCTGACTTTGGTGGTACTTGCTATAGTGTCCACTGGAAAGAAACAGGAGTTAATGAATAACATTAATAAGTAATGCATGTTGTTTCACACTGAAGTCTTACAATGACATAAAGAATCCTGTTTTATCAGGCAAATCATTCTCACTCAGCCTGCAAGTTTGTGTACTTTAGTGTGATTACTGCAAATGCAGCATGAAATGCCCATTTTATAGCACTAAATGGAAGTCTGTCTTGACAGACTTGTAATTCTGATGCCAAACACATTTTTAATCATCAATGAAAAATAAGGCATTTATAATAGGCTGACAGATAAGTACTCCCTTTTAGTTGGGAACAGTTTGAACAGGTGATAGGGAGTCAGATTGTATTGTTCTCTTATTTAGCATGACAGTTTTGTTCCTAAAACTTCAGAGAAGTATTGAATTGCTGTCCAAGATCAGAGCATCACAAAGCCAAACATGTAACCCAGCCTAAAGGAGAATTAGTTTTTCTCACACACTGGCTGTTCCTGATAATGTACATACAAGTATGATGACTATACAGGGTGAAGACAAGAACCATAATTCATATGGGTGGGTGATGTGTATGTATTCTCTTGCTTCTGCTGAGAACTGGTATGCACACCCCAAGGTGGCAGAATGTATGTGTACCTTGCAGTTGACGCATGAGTCTTACTCATGCTGACAAAAGACACAGAGAAAAAGAGCATGAGTCTCTGAATGTAGAATCTCCAGGGACTCTGAGACCTTGAACCAGCAATAAATTTGGAAAAAAAGTCTTACAGATTATTTTTTCTTCTCTTTCCTTTTTTAGGCCTTTACAACTTTCCTGTGTTTATATGGCATGGTTTGGTATGCAGAGTACTATGGCCTCCGAGAAAAGGTACTTTGTTAAGAAACCCAGTTTTGTTTTATACCTGAGTTAACACTACTAAGCTCATAGATATCAGAATCATTTACCAGAGCTAGTATAAATGAGGGTGAGGGCAGGATGGCCTAGAGTCTAGCTGAAGTCAATAGAAAGAACTCTGAATTCAGAGGGCCTTGGGTAGATCCCAAATTACACTGTGGTTTCTAAAGAATGCTGTCTCTTAGTTACTCAAAATGAGGCTGTAATTTCAGCTAAGCTTCCAGGGATGAATGGTTAGCTAATATTCCCATTGTACAGGTGAAATGCTAGGGGAATATTAAGAATACTTGATTACATAAGAAATCACATGCTAAGTGGTGTGTTCTTATTGTATCATCTATGTTGTACCTTTTAACTACAAAGCAAAAAGTCCTGAGTACTGGCTGAATGTTTTATGAGGACTTCTGACACCGTTTAAGTTTACAAGTCTAATTGCAAACAAGAGAAGTGCTGATCACCAGAGCCATCAGCATCCCGATGACATGTGTCCTTGTTTTTGCAGACCTTATCAGAAAGTGAAGACAGTCCGTATAGTCCAGATGCTTCCTGGCTTCATTCTAAATTCAGTAAAGGTATTGGCACTTTTGCTCCTATATTCTCAAAGTGGTAGCAGTAGGATTCAACACTAGGAAATGAGGCTTGAGAAACTTACCTTGCAGACAACTGGACCTATTTAAACGTCCCTGCAGGAGCTATACAGATCTGTCATCTGCAGAGTTATCCTGCTTTGCAGCTTTTTCTTTTCTAACTCTTAGAAATGTATTTATTTTTTAATGAAGCAGCTGAATTTTTCTGCTGTTATTCCAAGCCATTCTTGTTAGGTTATTACGCATTTCGTAACTGTTGTGGACTGATTTTTCTCTGAATATGGTATGTGTGATTTGAAACATAAATATGAATTGTGCTTTTGTTCCTCCTTGTTAAGAAACAGTCAAGCATATGCCCTGGAGCTTGTGTTCTTCACTGACACTTGCCTAGTCAATGTAGTGTTGGTCACAAACTGCAAAAGCAGCCTAATTATCTGACTTAACTGACCACTAGTATAGGAAAGATAAGTTACCTGCCTCCTCCATTATTGAACAATTATCAGGACTCCCACCTGGAAGTTATTTCAGAGTTTATGCTTCATGTGTTTGTATCATTAAAAACAATTTCTTATTTATCAAAGGTTTGAAAAGCACCTGCAGCAGAGCAGCTTTCTATTTCGTACATGTTTTTTCTGGAAGCTGATAGTTATTCTCACTCTAGTAAATTTGTGGACTTCTGTACTTCAGAGGAAAATTGCTTGAGCTTGATTTCCTCCCCCCACCCCCAGCTTATGTATGCTAGAGAACTTGGGCCAAGTAAATCTCTCTGTGATTTTCTGTTACTTCATTAATTATAAACTTCAACCTCTTTCATCTTTTCCGCCTGAATTCTTGTTTCAGTCCCCATTGTCTCCCTCTGCTTTCTCAAACAGGAGAGTTGAGTTTGTTCAGCCTGGAGAAGAGAAAGATCAGGGGAGACCTTATAACAGTTTTCCAATACCTAATGGTGCCTACAAAAAGTCTGGAGAAGGAGTTCTTACAAGGACATGTAATGATAGGGCAAGGGGGAATAGGTTTAAACTGAGAGTAGATCAGAAAGAAGTTCTTTACTATTGAGGGTGGTGAGACATTGGCACAGGTTGCCAGGGAAGCTGTGGCTGCCCCATTCCTGGCAGTATTTCAGACCAGGTTGGATGGGACTTTGTGCAACTTGGTCTAATGGAAGGGATACCTGTCCATGGCACAGCGATTGGAAGCAGATAATCTTGAAGGTCCCTTCCAACCCAAACCATTCTACAATTCTACCGTCTGTCATGAAAGACTGAAAACAAGAAATGTAGTCTTGCAAGAATCTGTGACCTTGCTTCCACAGTTTTTAATTTCTGATAGTAGTATAAAACCATGGAGGCTTAATTATTGATGCAATTTAATTTGGAGGATGTTTCAACACTATATCCTGCTATAGCAAAACTTCCACTTTTATTTTGGAGGAAGAATTTTACAGAAGTCTTAAGAATTGCCTTTTATAAAAAAAAAAAAAAATAGGCCACTAGATGGAGTATGAGTATCAAACAGTTTGCATTAGCTTGAAATCTGTACTTGTAACCACTGTAGATTTTAGATAGCCTTACTGTCTTTTGGACAGCAGCTCCACAACATAAAATATATAGTGAAAAACAAAAACATTTCTCTTTCAGCAGGTGCTGACAATAATCCACCAAAACATTCAGTCAATAGTGAAAGCCATTCATCTAGAAGGAGGAATCGCCACTCCAAATCAAAAGTAACAAATGGAATTGGCAAGAAGTAAGAATTGTTTCTGAAGATACCCTACCGTGTGACCAGAAGTGACAAAGAGAATCAGAGATGGCTCTGAATTTCAAAACTGAAGATAGATTTTTTTTTTTGAATATTAAAGAAAGGACGTGTTGGAGACAAAGGATGATCAGGATGGAACCACCAGTGAAGTGGTGATCATTGCCTGCTGACACTTGCCATTCACTGATTTAAATGTAGTTTCTTCAGCATATGGCACTAAAAGCTAATGAAGAGTGTGCTGGAAAGGAAAGTAATGTTGTCATAATAGGTACACCCTGTTTTGTGTTCAGGTCTTGCAAGTGCATTTTTAATATCTTAGTTGAGGACTTAAAGGCTAGTAAACTGATAGTCAGTTGGCATAGTTGATTTGTTTTCTTTTGGTTTACTATGTTTTTGTTATTTTCTTGAAGAGTATGCAATCCTTTGACTAAAAGCAACTCTGCCCTTCTTTCTCAGTCTCACAACCAAACTTTTCTATACAACAGTTAGCAAGTACTTAAAATTTCCATACTTCTCTCTGTCTGCTTGCTTTCATATAAAGGTTGTTTAGACGTGGTGACGAGATTTTACCAAGGAAGGAATGAGTTCAGGTTTCTTGTAAATTATGTGAATTCTTTCAACACAATTTTTTTGCTCTGCATTGTCCTTCTGCTTGATTGTTACACATTTGATTTCTTTAAGGTTTTAAAATACTTGTTTAAAAACCTGTTGCAGAGTAGAGGGCCATGCCTCCTGCCCTCAGAGACAGAAGTCATGTCATTTAGTTGTTTTTTCCACCTTTCCTTTGCATCATTTTTTAGCTGTGCCACATTAAGTACAATGTTCCTTCCTATTCCACTCAATTTGCCTTTGCCTTAACTGGAACTAGAAATCCCAGTGTCTTTAGACTGATATCACAAACTGCTTTGAAGGCTCTGATGTCTAATTGAGCCTGGTGATAGGGCAGTTTTTTGCTGAAACTGAGTTGCTTGCTGCTTCCGAAAGCATCATTATTTGTGAAGGCTTGCTGTAGTCTTTGGTGTCTGAGAGGCAGCATGATATTACTGTGATATATCCCTTTGCTTTGGTATTTCCTATCATGCAGTCAGAAACTCAACAGCAAAGTCAGTCTTTCTTGAAGTTTTTTTTGTGTGTATTATTTTTTTGGGGGGGGGAGTGTGTTTTTGTTTTTTGTTTTTGTTTTTGTTTTTTTCCTTGTTATTATTTTTTAATGTATTAACTATGACATGTAGCAAATTGGATAATTCTCCAGCAAGGAGCTTAAGGATAAATTGAGGTTAACAATCAAGAGCCATCAGTTCCTGTATTAAGCTATCAAAAGGTTTTTGTGACAATTAGATTTTGGGGTTTATGGGGTTCAGAGGGGTGGACAGCTTAAGCAAAGATAAGTAATACCCATTAGTCATTTAGTCTTCATAAGAAAATGGAATTGCTTTTTTCTTTGAGTAATATTGTGGCTAAGTAGTAAAAAAAACCAAAACTGCAGCAGAGACTTTATGCAAGTGTATGATACTGTAAATACAAAAAAGTATCCCGTGTAATCCATTAATTCCTGTGTGCCACAGATTATCAGTGTTTTCAATGCACTTAAGCCTTGCTGCTGAACCCCTCAGTGGCCCTTCATTTTCCACCTCTGTTTCCAATCAGGCATAAATTATACAGCTTAGGAAGTAACATAGTAGAAGCTGCTACATCATCATTGCTACAGTGACGTTAAACATGTTACACCAGCAGATATGTTAGGAAGACTTTCAAGCTTTCCTACAGCTACTTGGGTTTCATTCATACTATAGCAATTCGTTATTTGTAATGTACTGCATATTGATGAATGTATTTGTAGATTCCTTTGCATACTGAGATTACTTTTTAATTTTCTTGGTTAATAACTCAGTCTGTGTAAGACTGAAGAATGGCATTGTAAATTTTCTATTGATTCAATACCAAAGCAAGAGATTGGAAATCTAATGGTTTAGGTATCTTAAATACCGTGGTTTTCAAAGGTGAGAGCCTGTTTTGTACTTGCAAGGGTTATACACACCAACTATGTATACAAAGCTTAGATGTGTGTAAGCACATACTGAAGTACAATATCTACTTGCCTGAGGGACAAGCACACATTTTGTAAATGCAAACCTGGTGCTCACACTGCTGAACTGCACCCTAAAAATATTGAGAAGGCAAATGTGAAGTGTCATCTTGTTGGAAGCTGACTTCTGTATACTGTTACAACAGCTCGGCCTTGAAGAAATGTTGTTTGACAACACCTTTAAAAATATTTCCCATGAAATCTTTTTACTTCATTTTTTTATGTTTGGATGGGTTTTTTGGTTGTTTTTTGGCTTTTTTTTTTTTCTTTTGTATTGATTTGGGTTTTTTTTTTTGCTACTTTAAAAAAGAGATGGCCAGGGAGTGAGGAAGCTTAAGTAAACCATTCAAGTGCTGCTTGGAAAATGGTCCTTTGTGTCCTCTGTCAGCAGTTCTTGCTGGAATCCTCATATGTTCTCACAAGTCCTCTACTGACTGACAACTGTGTTTTCAGCCCCATCATTTTGGATGTGAGCTTTGCACTGCCAGGCATTGGAAAGGTGCTTTTGATCACTGCTGTAAAATTAGTGATCTCAATTTTATCATGTACTGCACTATTGCTGAGCTCTATGTGTGTGTAACACCTACAATGACAAATCACTTAGCAACAAGCATCTATGTATGAGTTCTGCTGCGTGAACAGTGTTTTTTAACAGTCATGGATGCACTGTTGTGTTTTTAATTACTTGTTCTGTCACAGCCTCTATTCCTACTTTCCTTCTTCTGATGTTCTTCCCTTTCTCTGTCCTCTAGTGATCTCCCCAGCTGTTATGGAGAGATCTGAATTGGCCCTCCAGAGGCTGGCCATCAGTGATGTCGGTCATTGAAGGGGAGGCTAATTCAGGGCAGTGTGGTGTAAGCAGAGGTAGTGACAGGAACTTTAAATAACGGATTAAATAAAAATTGAAAATTTAAAAATGCTGGTATATCGTGAACCGGAGCTAGGCTTGAATACTGGATTCCAGTATTAAAGTTGCTGCATAGATCGTGAACCACATCAAATTAATATCTGGAGTGTGATTCTAAACAATGCTTTTGTTACTCTTCTGTGAAGATCCTAATTTGATGTTCCAGCTGTTAAAACTTTGGTATTTTTTACTTTGTTATCAGAAGAGGACACAGATGTTACCACGTATTTAATAGTTTTTGAATAGACTTGCTCTGTATTGATTGCAAAGTACTGTATTTTGCAATAACTCAGTAAACCGATCCATGTCACTAGTGTGTGTGTTTGTCTGTACCTGCAAGGCATAGGAAATGTTTATATACTGCCTTTAGAAGCTATTGCATTTTACTCTATGTAACTTCATGCTGACATTTCAGCAGTTTCTGCACAGCCTACAGTGCACCCTAAGGTTTTGTTGTAATTTATTATTTTGGAGCAGCAGATCTGATCATATGAACAGTTACATTATGCCTTCTGAAGTTTCTTTGGTATGCAGGATAAATCTTGTCTTCATTATTCTTTCTTGGTTTTACTGTTGGATGGGAGAGCAGAGTTGCAAGGCAATCTCATGACAAACTTTCTTGTAGAAGAAATGAGACTTCTTCTAGGAGAACTGCAAGACTGGATATTGGCAAGTAAACTCATGCCAGTATAAAGGTGTCATTGAGTATCAGAAATGCTTTGCTTTGGCTTCCACTGCTGCCACGGTTTCCACAACAGCAGTTTTGAGTTGTTTTATATCCAGAACCTATTGTGAGCTCTTGATTGCTCCTCTGCTGTTAGCACTAGCCTGATGTCTATTGTGTAGAGAAGCATGGCTTTCTCTTTCTTCCTTGGTTCCTTCTCTCTACAGGCCTTGAATACTGGGACTTTCTGCCTTGTTGAGAGTGGCTTTTCTTTGTTATCTTTTTGAATACTGATTTACATAATGGCACCAGTCAGGCCAATAACCTCTCTGTACAAGAGTTATATGTATAGACCACCAGGATGGCTCTAGAGCCTCAGTCAGGTCTGGCAGAAGTACTTGGTTGTTTTTTTTTTCTGTTTTGTGGAGGATTCCAGACATGCTATTGCATTTGGCAGTGTACAGTTTGCTATGCATCTCCAGAACATCATGAAGAGCAGATCCTGCATGAATCTTCCATAGTGTGTTTTTCACTCTCCGTTCACTCTGGACAGCTGCTCAGCAAAATTCATCAAGTTCCTTCATATTCTAAAGATTAGTCGAAGTCACAGTTATCTCTAAGGGCTTTGTTGGTGATCATTTTTTGTTTCCAGTTCCTTCCTATGTCTTTAATTTGGACTGTATCTCCTTGTGTTTCCATCATCCCTTGGTTAAAGACTGGAATTGGTCTTTCATGCTTGGACTTTGCTTCTTTCACAAAGGAGCATTCCTGCCCTCAGCAGTCTAAGTTACATTATGGTAAGACCAAATGACTTTTTACTTCAATTCAGAAAGAAAGTAAGTGTGGGAAAGAATGTGAATTGTAAACATTGAATTCCTACAATCAGCAACCATGTGAGTGCCAGACTATACTAAGCATACACATGGGTTTAATTTTCATGGATCTCAGTTTGCAGATGATCATGAAGTAACTAGATGGCTTATTTAATGTTTTTTAGAGTAGGGGAATTTACAGCAGTAGCATTCCTATGGCCATGATCCAAAGTGTGTTCTATGCCCTCCAGTTCAGTATTTCAGTGGTTCTTGCTAAAAAGAATGCATAAATTACTTGTGTATATGCATATGTACTTACAAATCTACCAGATGAGCTTTCTTATCAAAATGCTTAGGGCTTGGTTGAGTTTGTCTCTGTGACGATGTCTGCCGTGGAATCATCCAAGTCTGTACGTACCCCTACAATATCAGGGACATTTCAGTACTAATCTCAGTTGCAGCCCCTAGGTGATGCTCTAACACAAACACACAGGGAACATGATCCGGTTTGAAAATGTTGCTTCTAATTTTGGGCTACCGGCTTCAGCCGCTCTGGCTCAGTTTTAAAGACTTCATAGCTCCTGTTGACTTCAATTACATGTGCTGTGTACACAGGCCTGCAAAGTGCCAGTCTTGTCAAACTTGCTGCAGAACAACCAAAGCAAAATCAAATGAGTAGCTTTGAGGAGGCTTTTAATTAAAACGTGAAATGATAGCTCTAGTCTCTGGAGAGCAGGAGTGAGAGACTTCTATTTTGGTTTCTACCAAACACACAGACCTACCAATTTATTGTGTAAGTACCTTTTCCATTTGAAAGGAGCACTGCTCTCTCCACAGGATCTTTGGGCTGAGCCTCTGGGCAGGGTTCTTCTGGCTTGCTTTCTGTTCCTGCTGCCCTTTGCGTAGGGCACGGGGGTGACAGCTGTTTGGAATGGTTGTTTGCTTTTTGCTCCAAGGAACTCAGTGGGACCAGGACAGAGTCTCCAGTGTAGCCCACTTCCCTGAGTTTCTGGCTCTAATCTCACAGCTTCATTACTATTTGCTTGCTCAGATGAGCCTGTCCTACATCCCTGCCATCCTACTTGGGAAAGGCAAACCACCATGAGCAAGTTATTATTTCATGTATTTATGTGAGCTTGGGATGGCTCAGCGTGTTTGAGCAAGCATTCAGAACTTCATACCATCTGCAAAGAATTCCTATTTCTCTATTAAGAGCCGCTGAGCATTTAGTCTAAAGATTTGGAAAATCCTGTTCCATTACAAACCTCAGCAGGGCAATGGGGCTTGTACCAATTACTATGAATTACTATGAATCTTCTAACACTTAGATATTTTTATTAGCATAGGAAAAAGTCTCATTTAACTTGTATATGGACAACTGAAGAAGGAATTACAGACCACATTTCTTGCAGGAGGAAGCACAGCTTCCTTGCTCTTCTCAATTGGGTTCTGTGCCACTAGTAGAAACCTGTATTAGTTTTGTGGTAGCCTGACTTCAGTACTTAATGGAAAGGAAAAAGAATGCAGTTAAAGGACACACATTTCCATTAATCAAAGAAGTAAACTGGAAGAAAACCAAGGCCTTTTATTAAATTAGTTGAGACAATTGGTTTTTTTTTTGTTTCTTTTTTTTTTTTTTCCCTAATGTATGTGCTATGAGAGCTGTAGGTGGTGCAGAATGATGCTTACAACCTTTTCTGTATTCAGATTTCTGCCCATTTACTGACTTTGCTATATTTTGGGTCCCGAGTCTGGATCTGTACATTCTGTTTACCCACACTTAAAACACATTTGGAATAGCAGGACAGAGGTTAGGGTGGAGAAACCAGAGAGAGCTGAATTGCAGTTTCCTGGTAGTATGTTCCCTAAACATCCCAAAATATCTTTCTGGGTGAAGTGTTCCACTTGTTGACTTCAGGTTCTGCAGTACATGCCATTCATTCAGTCCTAGTGCCTCTCCTGCAGGGATGGTAAAGTGATTACCAGTAATGATCTTTCATGCTGTATAGTTTTCTTCTTGCACCACTTCTATGTTGAAGGAATTTCTTTGAAATAATGCATAGAACATTGCAAACTTGATGGGAGGTGGCCAGTAAATTCATGTTAAAAGATTACCAATGAGGACAAAGGGTGACTTGTTTACATTTCCTCAGGAAAATTAAGACAAAGAGAAGAATAAGATCCCAGACCTTTGTTTCCTACACTGTAACCAGAAAAGTATCATGGGACTTTCTAAAAAAGGGCTTCTGTAGGAAATCCAAGAATGTTATCTGCATCTCTTAATCCCTAAAAATGAAAGCATACTGTGTTACACAAGGAGGGAGCAGGAGTAAGGTGATAACTCCCCCCCAATTCGCATATTCTGATCTTCATTTTATTTTACTGGCTTACTCAGATTTACTTACCTTTCTGGTGAGCTTTCTTGACCAGTACCTTCGCTGTTGATTTAAAATTAAGGTTTGCTAAAGTAGGTCAACACACGTAGGGTAAAGTAGAAGATCTTTGCATCTCCAAGGTATGCTGAGACATTGTGGTTCTGAATCAATCTAACAGCACTCTGCTTTTCTTGTTAGCACCTGTAGCCCAACACCTTTGTTTTCCCAAAGGGATGAAACAGGCCATTTTGCCTTCTTCAAGCTCATCAAGACCAGCAGCCCTGGTTGGACCAAGGCCACAAAAGGGACAGCAGCCAGAGGCTGGGAGTGGGGTTCTCCTCCTGTGTTTGAATCAGAACTGATTTCAAAGAGGAATCTTAAACTTTTGGAAGGCTGTTTGCCCATGTACATGAAAAATGGCAGCTGGAACTATTATAAATATTTTGGCAAACACTGTTTTGTTTTCATGGGCTCCTTGCAGCTTTTTTTGGGCTCATGCAGGTCCTGTACCCATCCTCCCTGGAGAGCCACACTATTGAGATGCTCCACATCTGAATTGGTGTGTGATATTATTTCAGGCATTTTCCTTCCCTTGAACATGTCTATTTCTCATGAGCTGGACTCAGTTTTGTCTCTCAGTTTGTTACAAGATTGTCCTTATTGTGGGCCTCCACAATGATCCTCACTTGCTTCTTGCTTCGACCTCTAGAAAGTTTCCAGAGGGCCTTTCTGAGAGAAGCTGCTGTCATTGCCTGGCAGCACTATTCTTCTGCATCTCTCCCAACAGCCAATTTCTCATTAGCTTGGTTATAGAGGTGCCTATGAATACTTCTTATGTGCCACTGGCTGTTAAAACTGTCATGGGCCATGACTTCATGCCAAATAACCATGGAATTTCCAAGCAGCTGCTGACTTGGAAATACATGCTGTAAATCATTTGGAACACAAAACATTGAAGCATCAGTTCCATCTCTGCGGACCTTGATGCCTGCAGAGCCCAAAGCTGGGGTGAAGTAGTAGTTTGGCCACCACACCAATTTGAATTTTCATGGCTTTTTTTGATCAACAACTCCACATTGTTGCAGAGAAACCTGTTTGTCATGGGTTTGTGTGCCCAGGCACACACTGACTTCTAACACAAGCTTGAGGAAACTAACTTGTAGAAGTGGATGGTTTGGCACACTCCTGCCTCTAATACCAGGACCTCAAGGCCTTCCTGGTTTTGGTTTTCAATTGTCAAAAATTCTGGGTGACCTCCTTTGTGTTCTGCTGTTTTCCCTGTTTTGTTGCAGCAACAGTAAAGGAGATGATGACCCCAGTGACTTTGTACTGGGCTAAAAAGTTTCAATTTCTTCTGTTTCAATACTGGTTTTGAACCTGTCCAGGCTCTGATATTTTCTTCTATCAGCCATGCTCTTCTGCCTTGACATGTCAGAGATCTTTCATCAAGGACTAATTACTTCTTGAACCCGATAGGAAGATGCCAACTATTTTAAAGTGAAAAGAAAAAGGAAACAAAATGCAGTCTTTGTTTCTGAACTGGTTTCCTGGCTCATCTCTATCCTTCCAGCTAATGTGATCCCACAAGATGTCATCCATTACCAAGCGGCAGAGGTGTCCTGGTGATAGTGATTCAGCCTCTATTCTGCTCCACTCACGATTACTTTTTGCCCCTCTCCCTCAGCATCCATGCAGTGGCCAGGCTGGCCCCTTCCCACAGTAGGTCAGAACACCTGGATTCATCTCCACTTGAGACAGCTGATGGAAAAATCTAAATTAAGTGCAAAGTCTCCGCAGGTTTCCTCACCAGTCAGTAACATTCAGTAGGCACCTTCAAAGAGCAAGGGAGGTTGTAAATGGTTTAATCACCCCCTGCGGTCCCAGGTGACCTCTGAAGGAGCCTCCATTGCTGGCAGCAGGCACCAGCCCCTCATTGCAGCACCTCCTGGAAGCACCTAAATTGCAAGGGATGAGTCCAAGCTCTTGTCCCATGTTGCTCCCCTAGTTTGAGGCATCCATCTTTTTTTCCTGTTGGTCCTTATAGTGCGATGCTATTTTCCAAATGCAGAAATACTGTACTCCAGCAATGGATCATTTCCATCTGATGGGATGGGGATTACTTGTCATTCCTTTTCCCGATGTGTGCTTTTAGAATGCTGCTGATACTCAGATTGTTACAGCAACAAAAAGAAAATGAACGGATCCATGCTGGAACAAACATGTCATTCCTTTGCTTTCTTACGGGACCTGCTAAATTTGAGGTGGTTTTCCTACTGGTATGATAAGCAGTATTAACATGGGAGAAGATGACAGACAAAACCCTACTTTCTTCTCCCAGCTCTCCCAAGCTGTATTTCATCTTGCCCAGCTTCCTTCTGTAATAGCTAGCTACAGCTGTTAGAAGAGGGTTAAACAATCTCACTAGGAAGCAGAGAACTTTATCATAGCTAAGGAGGATTAGTGCACACATAATCCCCTCACAAAGCCACTTGCCTTCCAACTCCAGTGCGTAAAAATAAAAAAGGATTGGATCAATGTTATTTTTCTCATATCTAAATGGAGAACAGTAGAGCACATTAAGTAATTAAAATGTTCACCTGTAAGGTGCTTAAAAGCAAAGCTACTGGCAGATACATAATTAGCTCCAGTTAGCTGCGTGCTTGTTTACTATAGTTAATTTACAGAGTGTGGGGTCTTTGAGCTCAGAGCCTTATTTAGAAAGCATTTTGTTGTTGCATAAGGTGATGTTAGGGATAGTCAGGGAGCAAAGGTAGAAAGAGAAAAGATAATTTACTTAGCCCAAATATGTGCCAATGTAGGCCATTTCAGGTCCTCTTTGTTATGTCATCTGCAGACGCAGGCAATTTGTCTTTGTCAGAACTATAGTTCTTAAGAGGCTCGGTAGACTCATTCTGAGTGTCACTATTTTGCTTGTGTTGTTTTTCTTCCACAGAGGTCCCAGTCTGTTCTGCTTGCCTCTGCATGTAACATACAGAGCAGTAGGTTTCCAAATTTCCTTAGAGGAAGGATGACTTAGAGAGATGCAGAGCTGTGCATGCCCAGACCACGTGGGCATTTTGAAATGCTGGAACGTAGCAGGGCTACTGCCTGCACCACCAGACATAAAACAGCCTTAAATTATGAGGGTTCACTGAGTGTGTTTGATCCTGTTTTGTTTGTGCATATGAACGGCGATGTGTGTGAAAGGGTGAAGAGCAGGATTCTTGCCTGGTTTTACATGCCACCTCTGCCAGCCTGCTGGCTGCCTGATAGCCAGAGGATGCAGGTTGACAAACCATGGCAGGACAGACAGACAGAGATCCAAGTGATGGAAGGGGAGAGGAGAGAGAGGAAGATTCAAGCTGCAATTAACAGCTCCCTCGCCATGAGCTATAGGCACGGCTGTCATGGGTCAGGTCCATTCATTTCACTTGGCTTTTATAAAGTGTCTTAAAAGAACGTGACAGCCCTGGGAAAACAAACTTCAGGAATGATTTGCAGTTATTTATTGTTCGGATGTTACATGCGAATGGGTGACTGTGCAGAAGAGCCCACAAACATTTAGCATTTGTGATCTGGGTACAACTTAAGGGAATGTGGAAGATAATGAATGATACCTTGGAGGAAGGGGAAATATTATTATACCAATGGTGTGTGAGCACTGTAGAGGAAGTAAGACTTTAAAGTGTGAAACCTCCAGTGCTTGAAATGATAAGCAGTGCCTACAGAAATCAGCTTGTAGGATCTGTTCCTCTTGCTGAGCTGCCTTTGAAGACTGGGGAGTTGTGTTGCTTTCAGCTCCCCTGGGGAAGTTTTCCCACCTTTCCAGCACTTGCCTGCTGATTGGAGCTACATCCCCAGCTCTGTAGGCGTCTGTATTCCCGTGGCAGGCTATGATAAAGCCTAGTGGTTTATTGCACTGTGTAAATGATTGTTCTTCCTTGTAGGTCTCGAGTTCAACAGCCACAGGAGACTGAGCCTGACAGCAAATGAGCCCTTCATGGCTTCTGCTTTCTTAGTGAAGTGTTTGTTTCATGGCTTCTGACAAGTGCATCTCAATATAAAAATCATGTGTACAAGCTGATATTTTTTTGCCTTTTTCTCCCATGGAAAACATTTTTTTGCCTTCCCATATTTACTCTCTTCCTTAGGGATCAAGGATTAAACAGCTGCCTGTCAGCTCCCCTGCTGAGCTCAGGGCTCCATCTTCCCTTCAGGAACTGCAAATGTTTTAAGCAACCACCTGATGTCCAAGTGGCCTTGAATAGACTAAAGATCATGAGAAGTTGCCCCATCACAGCCTGCTTCAGCCTTTCCAGCTGTTAGCAAGATGGAATGAGATGTGAGCAAATATTGGGGGAGTTTTACCAAAGGTGGATCCATCTATCCGTTCAAGTGAATCTAAGGCCAAGTTACTCAGGTTACCCATTTACACCCACAATTTACTAGGTTTGATTCAAAAAATGAAATAAAAAATTGACTGTCCCGGAAACAATCTGGGTCCCCAAATCTCAAACCCCAGTTTCTCACTTGGCAGGGGGTTGCTTAATGCAAAGCTGGTCCCTGGCCACCATAACACTTGACTGACACCACAGCTCAGTATCAAACCTACCAGCTCAACAAGGATGGCTACATCAGCTCCCTAGACTACTAACACGTAAATGCATTTTTCCTTGTAGAGCAACCTCTGCCTTCCTGAAGTGGCCTAGCAGGAGCCAGCAGTGCCAGGAAAGCATGGGACCTGCTCTCCTGTGCTGCTGTGGGGCTTGTACACTACCAGAATTATAGAGTGCCACAGCCTAGCTGCTGCTCCTGCACACAGCTGACAGCAAGGCACATGTATGGAGCCTTGAAACTAAACTCAGGCAACATGTGGTGTGTTGGAAAGAGGACAAATCCCAGACACATGGCATTCCCCCTCTTTTGTATCCCCTAATCTTTCTTGCAACACCATGTCAGCAGTAGGAAATCCTACCAGGGAGCCCTGAAGCAGACGAGTTTTTCTTCAAATGTACAGGAAAGAAACAGGGTCTTGTATCCACCAAGCACAGCACCAGCTACCTGCAGGGGTGGACAGTGATGCTGCAAGAGCTGGGTAAGCACAGCTAGGAGCAACCAAATCTGCTCCATCAGTAACATCTATGTGAACAGCCAGGACAAAGAAGGAATTTGGCGCCACGTTGCCAGATAAGAAAATCCAGACCATGAGAGTCTGACTCGGAAATGGGACAAAACGTAGCAATTGTGTTTGTTTATCATTGCAAAGATCTGGCTCACCCTCTGGCCTCACCCTTCCCGCTTCAGACAGGTCACCCTGACCTGAATTTCAGCCAATATTTTTCCATTTCATGGCCCCATGATGAAGCCTGGATAAGTAAGAGCACGGAGAGCTTTCCTGGTAACTTGCAAACGCAGGTGGGCTTGCATTCAGGTCTGGAGAACAATGCAGTATAAAAAGTCTTGAACTCTATTCCTTTCCCCTGGTGCTGGAGTCTGGTGTTTTCTTTCCAGGTCTCTTCATTACAGCAGTGGCTGGTGGCAGGTTGCAGTGGTGTGACCAAAAGGGCCGGTGCAGGAGTGTGTGGGGCTACAGCTGGAGAAATCTGACCTGGGGTTTCCCATTTAAGCTAAATCTCATCCTCTCCAGCAAGGATAAAGGTTAACTCAGCTGTGCAAACTAATTCATATTCAGCCACATGTGGCTGTAAACTGTACTTTTTGTTCCTGACAAATATGAATATGGTATTTGCTTTGAAAATTCACCATTTATCATGCAAAACCTTTCCCCTTGCCATTTGTCTGTGAGATGTTGAATTTTACTTGGCAGATGGATAGTGCAGGAGGGTTTCCAGGCTGTGTGGGAAAGAGTGAGTGCTTGGGACATGGGATATCCTCTTCTCCTCAGACAACTTGTGCAAGTTTTACTCATTTAATATGGTGAAATGTAAATGCGGGAAAAAAAAATTATATATACCTATGTTCTCCCAAAGTGTAGAGTGCAAAGGGAAGACATCCTCCAATGAGAGGGTGGAGAGGACAGTGGTAGATGCAGCCAGTGACAGAAACCTTGTTTCAGGCCATTTTCCAGCTTGGGTATTGGATTTAAATAAGGGAGCTGTCAGGACTCAGAGCTGTTATCCAAAGCCATTTTTTCAGCTGCCCTCTCTGTATCACTCTGTCTTTGCTCTGAATATAGCAGCCTGGCACACAGCCTTTCCTAATGAACTGGAAGGAAGCACCCACCTTCACTCTACTGAAGTTTGTCACCAAAAAACCCCCATCATGATCAGTGTGTTACAGGACTCATTGCACAATTTTTGGTAGCAGTAAGACAGACATACCAGCCCTGTCTCTCAGTTACACAGCCAGCTTTGCCACTGACAACAGAGCTCATTGTAACAGGTCTGTCTCAGCCTGGGAGTCACTCAATGAAGGATTATTTGAAGACTTGAAAATTTAATTTTTAAAAGCTTCCCTCTCTCTCAACATTGGTGGACGCTCTTTTTCTGGAATTATCATCTCTACCCTGTAAAAGCTATGAAATGGCTATGTAATGTCAGTCAGGCAAATGGTGCTAAGAAAATTCTGCTTGAGCTCGGGAAGCTCTCTGCATGAATACTTTATGTTGCAATGTCAGAAAATGCATATATATGTGTGTGTGTGTATGGACATTTGCAAATCATTTCCCTTGGTCTTTGAGCTGGGAAAATGATGAAGAAAAAATATTAGATAATATTCTGCTGTTGGCCACAGAGCTGTTTTGAGGTTATTATCCAGCCTGTTGCCCTCGGCGCAGAAGAGATGACTTTACATTCTGCCTGTTCCCAAACCCTTCATGTTAAACACAGGACTAAACCACAGGCACTGAACTGAGGAGCATGGGGGAAATGGAAAAGCTATTCAAGAAGCTGGCGGTTGTCAGCGAGATCTTGAAAAATTATTTCCTTGGATTCAACAGGATTTCTTCTTCCCCCGCTCCAGACAGGGCTGTGCCAGGAGACAGCTTGGTCCTCTGTGGTTGAACCAGTTGTTGAAATCCCAGCCAGCTCCTGAACAAGAGAAAAAATAATGAGAAGCTGCTTTCAGCAAACTCTGGTTACCCAAGCACTGCTGTGTGCTGCCCATCACCAGATCAACGGGCAGCTTATTCCTGCTTGGGCCATGAGCACTGCCTCTGCCTTCTTGCCCCCTTCTATGCCCTGATTCCAAAGCCCTTAGTCTCATTCAGCAGCCCACCCATACCTCCAAATGTTATTGTCCCTCAGCATGAGGACCTCACCACACTGTCAGAATCACACCTACTAGTTCGGTAAGCCCTATTTGAGATGGAATGGTCAAGAGATGTTGGGGGTTTTGTATTAGCATTGTATCAGACTTCAGCCTGCCAACCTTTGAGCTTCTGTTGCAACAGAGCATCTTTAGGATGTGTCTCAGTGCTAAAACACCATTTTCAAAAGCACCACAGACACAAGGGACTCAGCTGGAAAGCTGGAGGAGAAGTCTGATCTGAGAGTCCCTCTCCTGCAGTACCCTTATTCAACCAGGGAAGCTCTCCTGACACTGGTACAACTCTATTGGGAAAGCTTGGTGATCTACCTAGGCTTGTAACGTGAATGTGAGCCAAATCATCCACATCAGTGAAAAGTTTCTGATGTTCCTTGGCTTATCCACTAGATTTCTGCTGTCACAACGCTATTGATCTAGGACCGCTGCTATTTGCAGGCCTGACCAACGATACATCTGACTAAGGGGCCAGGAGGCAGAGCCACCTGCTCCAGGCTTAGGTTTGATGATGGGCAACATATTGCCGTGGTGAGGGAGAGCAGCACTTAGGAAAGCAGAGTTTACTGAAGGCAGTTTCTGATTAGTTTTTAGCTCATTCAACATTTTAGTTGGGATTTCTACAGTAGGTTACAAAGCTATTCAGAAGACCTCAGTTCTGCCATCCCTATGTCTTTACCTTCAATCAAATGGAGGACATTTCAAGGCATTGGCACGATAATGTGTGTCCCTCTCTGTGCCATGGCTCACAAGACCAATCTGGATTAAAATGAACCAATATTTCCCTGGTTGTCTGTGTGGATGTCACTGCCATGGCACAACAGGGCACCATGAAGCCACCCCACCTCTTCCAGCTGCACAAAGAGCCAAGCTCAGTCTTGCCCCGCCATATGTCTTTGCTGTTAATCCCATGGAAATGGCAGAGATGCTGAGGCTGGACACATGGTTTCTGCAGTTTAAACATAAGCCCAGCTATGGTTTATGCTGAAGTCCTAGCCTTGACATAGCACCTTATTTGAGGATGCTCGTGGCTGGCGTACTTGGGGTCCTCTTGCCACAGAGGTGGCCTCAACTGCAGCCTCCCAGCAGTCCTTCTCACTCGCATGTGCTGCAAACTCTTCTCCGATGATTAAATAAGAGGAATTGCCCATTTACTTTCATTTCAGTTGTGCATGACTGGATCAAAGGATGTATGCTGTCTTTGCTTCAGTAATGCATTTTGGTCTAATGTAGTCCAGATGGCTATTTCATCTCAGCCTTTATATTTATTCATGACCTTTCTATTTAACTTTCCCAAAACAAATACTCACTCATAGGTGTATATTAATTCTGAGACAAGTAGTACCTCAATCAATATGTTGAGGTTAAGCTTCTATACCACAATAGGTTCTATCTCCATAATTTCTGTTTTTATTACCCTACAGCTAGCCTCAAATATATGAGCCATTTCTTTAAAGAGTTTACTTTGGCTTTTTCCTAAATTTGAACAAATTACATCTTCCTGATTATTAGATTTACAATATGCAAATATTCTTTCATTGACCTTTCAGTTAAACCCTTCTGCAAACTTCAGCTGAATATTAGTAAATTTACAAAAAATGCCAAGGAGCCCAAATGTTTGCCAACATGATATCACACCACCTCTGGCCATGGCTTGTGTGTCCAGCAGAGGATAAAATTTGTTGTTGAATTGAAGTGCAATCCCACAACCAATGTGTGAAAGCAAGGAGTGGAAAAGCTTGAGAGGCCAACCAGATGGAACATCCAGACTTTTTAGTTTACACCCACATTGTCTTTTAAACTGGAGCTCGGGGTTGGGTGCTGTGAATTGATTCGGATCCTGCTGGTGGAGAGCTGAAGGCAGTGCCCAGCAGGATGCATCCAAAGAGGAGCAGTGTCCTGTTTGGGGCTCAGCAGCAAGACAAGCACAAGTGATGGAAAGGACATGGGAAGTCACTGTTTAATCTGTTTGGCATTTGATTTGGGCTTTTCATCCTTGTTTGGATAACGGGATTGCAATTCCTCGTGGTACATTTACAATGAGAAAATCTGAAACCCGGCTGCAGCCAGGCAACAGACTTTCATTTTGGGTAACCTGATTTTAGCTTCAGTGATTAGCTGCTCCATTGTCAATGGCCAAATCTAATTGTCATTGTAGTTTCTCTTCTGGAGCCAATACATGCTAATGTCTTATGAGCTGGGTTTTGCTTCACGCCTTCTTTCTCAAGTAATGCCTCCCAAGGCATTGGGAGACAGAGAGGAGGTGGGTTTGGACTTAAATGTGAGGAAGCTGGTAGAAATCACTGGTCAGTTTTTCTGTTGCGTAAAATGGATATAGTGAGCCATCTTTTATCATTCTGGTCATTAATACTGGCCTGAAAATCTTATGTGTATATAAATATATATATATTTATCACTCCTCACATAAACATACTTTTCACGACATATATTAGATGAAGTTTTCCAGAATCAGATTCTTTGCAGCATTTTACACCTGTATTTTTATGTGTGACTGCTCCAGGAATCAGTGTGAAACTGACTGGATGAGTTTCCAGCTTTAGTCGGAGATTATTTCTTGTTTGTAAAATAGTTTCCTCCAGAGTTTTTTTGATTAAAAAAAAAAAAAAATAAAAAAAAAAGGGGGGGAAACAATTAATGGCAGCATTTCCCTTCCCTGCCAACCCTGCTAAATCAAAAAGCCAGTTAGAACTGTAGAGTTAACTTAAGTACAAGTCTTTAGCCTGGGAGGAAAAGGAGACAGCAATAGTAACAGGACAAGTTTCTTCCAATGCCACTTTCCTTTTGGTTGGATTTCTGCACTAAATGAAGCTTTAGGTTTAGCTCTGTAGCCCAGCTTCCAGGCCCACTGGCTGCACCTAGGAGAAACTATTCCAGTCTCTTCCTTGACTAAAAGCAGAAATTAAATGCCATGATGGCTTGGAAGGACAGATGAAAGATAGCCTGCTCTGTTGTGTGTGGTGGGATAACATTGCTAGCACCACGTGTGTATAAAACAGCATCTGTACAGTGAGGCTCAACAGTCTTTGGACCCTCCACATGTGGAGCTTCCTTTGGGAAACCCGTAAAAGCCAGTTGAAAATCATGCCCAGCCCATGCTTCAAAGAACCCACCCCACCCCCCAAATGCATGTGAGAAAACAAGTGCTTTCCAGTGGAACGATCTTGCACTAACTGGAAAAGTGGGAACTGTACACAGTCACCCTCAATACAGCGACCTACAAGTTTGCCCACACAAATTAAAGTCCATCCATCTGTCAATATTTCTCCAATCTCTAGGCCACCAGCGTGCTTGCTTTACCCCTGGCTCCAAGCCATGCCAGCCACCACAGGCAAGCACACACAGCCTGCAGTGCTGGGATAGATGGAGGCAGAACCTCCAGGCTGGATGCCATCTCTACCAGCCCACTGAGCATTTCTAGATACCTAAACTGCTCCTACTGCACTGCTGATGAACATGAAAGAGGCTTTTTGTTGGTTTATAATGGTGAGAGTAAGTCTGGGGCTGGCCTCAAGTCCTTGGACCCAAGCAATATTTTCATTATCAGCTGGGGACTGCTCCACACACTCCCATAGGTCCCCCATCAGCACTGGGTGCCATGGGCAAGGGACCACAGTCTTAGTAGTAGCATGTGCAGAGATGGTGTGGGAACAAGAGAGAAAAGAAGAGAAGGTATGGGATTTTGAGGGCTAATGAGGCAGTATTTTCAAAGGAAGGACAGGGAGACTGTTTCACTCCAACCCCCCTATTGTCAAGGAACTCAGCAAAGAGCCTTGGCTAGAAATGCAAGCTCTAGCTTGGCTTCAGTGTAGCTGTGCATACCCTGGGCAGTACAAATCTTTTCAGTTGCTGTGGCTACAAGAAGAACTATTAATTAGTCAATTTTCTGGGTAAACAGTAAATACACATGTTATGATCAAATCCAACCACAAATTTGCTGGTTAGAATTTCTGTCCCTTAAATAACATCTTTGTGAACATGATTTCCAGATCCCTTCCCAAACTTACCCACACCAAACCACCCAGCATTTTGGAGGGTGTAGGCTTGTGCAGGACCAGCAGCAACAAGTAGATAGCACAACATTTTGGGTTACTTTCATCAGTCCCTGCATTATCAGCTGAAATCTTTTGCAAGCGCTTGTATTACAGGTGTTTCATGCATCTAACACACACACACCTGTAATGATCACATAGAAATTCAATATACATTAATGGTGTTGAAAAGAGGAGTTAGGTTTCTTACTATTTGCTGTTATGCATCTTATCCTGCATTGACTTTTCTTTACTGCTGTGATTTTCTTCCCTTTGTTTTAACTCGGCCCCAAGGGCCATGCTTCGCCAGATTCCTGACAATTGATTTAATTGATGCTATAAAGATGAACTCTGAGAGGGTTTGATGGCAAAATGTGAGCTGTCTGGAGCTGGCAACCATCATAAAGTACCCCACTTAATTTTCCTTTTCTATTTATATTTGTAGCTTTAAGTGACGATGTTCTCATAAGTGGATAGGTTTTGGACAGCAAGAGGATGCTAAACAGTTTTGAGAGTTTGCTACTGTTTTTAATAAATGTCACTGTAAAGTCAGATGAGAATTTGACTCACGGTTGGAAATTAAGAGGCCACCAGTTCTACACTTAGCGTGGCTGTACAGGCTGAGTCAATTCTTCTTTTGGGTACCTCTATGTGGAATAAGACAGTGTGAGTGTAGTGCTAAGGAGCTGGAGGCAAAACAGGTCATTAGATCCATGTCTGGAGTGCTGGGGAACGGACTCTGCTGGGCCAGCTTGCACAGAGGGCAGCTTTGACTTCTGGCAAGGTGTTGGCTGGACGCAGCAGCATGTGCAGGTGACATTGAGTCAGTGGTGCTACCCACTTCTCTGGCATGAGACTGGTATCTGGGAAGTGTCAATTTAGCAACCGAAAGTGGCTTTGTGTTAAGCAGAAGTACACAGAGAGCTTTGAGTAAAAGGCACATGACTACAAAGGAGGGTGATTACTTCCGAATTGTGAAATAAATGAAAGTGGATCATGAATTGTCTTGCTGTGGTGGTACAGACAGCAGTTGTAGAGCAGTACTTGAGTTTCCTCTCTGGAAATACGCTGTAGACCACAGGAAATTGCTAAGTGTAAATAAACAGGCTTATTAACTAAATAGGAAAGCTACCTCATGGTCACATTTTCCACTGCATTCTGGTAATTATTTGAAACTTGGACAAAAATCCTGAAACTTCAAATAGCTGGAGCCACATGGACTGTCTCTGAGTTGAGCATGAAGTTTCATGCAGACATAAAGAGGGACCGAAGCATTGACTCATGAAGCCTTACTAATAGATACCTTTCCCAGCCTTTACAGAGTGGGATCTCAGATGGTTCTGACTACCCAAAAGTTTGGATTGCAGCTCTCCTATTCCCTTGCCATTTTCTCACTTCCCTACCTTGTTATGGAGGCTAACTTCACACTGCAGAGATAATTGCTGCTGGCAAGTCGGAATGTGGTACTTGTCCTGTGCCAGAAATCAGTGCAGCTAAAGCATGCCTGCTTCTGAGATGCCACCAAAGTAACTCACTTTGGAAATGCTACAGGTAGTGGCAGAATTGCATTAACTTAATACTGCCACGAGGGAAAATAGAATACCAGGGAGGCAGGCACAAGAGACTGGTAATATAAACTCCTGCCCATGAGACATATTGGAAAAATATCATGCTGAAAAAATGTTGTTTTAAAGACATTTGATTCATTGGTTTCTTCCTTGGAAATATAAAAGAAGTGGAGAAAAATACCCTAGAAATAAAGCAGAACTAATCAATATGTTTGGGATTAAGAGGGAACCTTTTGCTGCCATAGAGTGGGCAAAGATTGACTAAACACCATCTTTAAAGGTTAGTATCTGGAAACAGAACTGGCCAGTTTCTGCAGTTCTGCACAATACTCCAGGAGTTGTCTGTTTGATGCTGCCAGGGGTCCTCTGGGAGCACAGCTAGTACTGTACAGATGGAGAAACACAGAGCCTATAGCTTCCTAGGAACTTGAGGCTCCCAGCTTACAGAGAAGTGGTCCAACAACTCATTAATGTTCTTTACTAAATGGATCAAACTCCATCTTGAAACTCATCAGCTTTTCTTGTCCCCACTGCCTGGACTAGGAAGCTGACCCAATGCCTCTGTGTCCTAGATGGCTAGAAAAAGAGACAGCAGTTCTCCAGGCCTTGCCTTGGTAGGCTGAAGAAGCCAGCCCCATGTGGAGCAGACAAAAAGCCATCAGGGTGAAAACACTCTTCAGGAAGCTTTTGAAGTGTCATTTCCCTTCATTACCCAGGTCAAGGAGCTGCCAGGTGTGAATCATCTCCCCCGACCATGCTCCTAGGTTTTGCTTCTCTGAAATCTATAGTTGGGACAGGAGGGGTGCACACTGCCAGCTCCTTCCTCTCTACAGGCTGGGATGAGCCTGACATGTGCACTGAGACACTAAAGTCCTCTTGGTTTGGACAAGTTAGACAAGGCCTCCTGCTCTGTTCTTGCACTTTTTCCAGTCCTTTCCAACTGCTGGTAGCCAGAATTGAACACATACCTCTGGGTTACCTCTTACCAGTGTCTTGAAAAACAGTATCGAAAATCCCAATTTCCAGTGGAAATGTCTCACTACTTACCGCACTGTCGCATTGGTGATTTACAGCCTGACAATAACTGTGGCGCCTAAATATCACTATTCCTCTATTTCTTTTAATTCCTGTTTTATTGTAGGAATCCTCATTTGTTATCACTGAAATCCTGAATCCTTACTTTTCATTCCATTTCTTTATGTCCTGTTACTTGTGCCTTCAGAAAAGTCTCCTCACTCTCCCCATCCAATATCTCATTCCAACCTGGCAATATTCAGGAGCTCTGTGTCACAACCAGACTTTTTTAAGCCACTTCTGTGTTTTCTGTTCTCAATCTAATCTCTTAGACACCATTCACCAGTCATACTTTCCTATTACTTATTTCTTTTTCTTTCTCACTGAGACTTCTTACTGAGATCCCCTCTTCCCCATTTCAACACATAATTCCCCTTGTGTCCTCCCATTGGTTGGTTCACTGAAGTTCAGACAGATGAGATCTGTGATCTGTAAAATTCCCATCATCCATGAGATCAGTGATTTCATTAAAGAAAAATCTCTGTATCTACCATTTTAGTCTATTTTTCAGGCACCTTCATGCTTGTAAATACCTTTCCCCACAAAATGTATTTTAAATAGGACAGAGCCTTCCAAAACTGGATTTTGTGGGTGTTTGGGAAATAGTCTGGGGATAATCTAGATTGTTTTCCTCTCTGCTTCCTTTTTAAATATAGGGCTTTCATTCTTTTAATTCTTAAGATGTCCAGTGCTGTTCCTGATGTGAGGATTTACTACAGCTCATCACTATCAAGTTTTCACTTTTGCAAAGCAGATCTTTGAGGAAAACTTGAGCAGACTTTGCTCCCAGAGTGTTTTCTCCCCTGATACATCACGGTATTTGATGATAATGCAGGTGTTTAAATGATACAAAAGGTGAATTGACTAAACATCTTGGAAGGGATGTCTAGACCCTACAGGGAAAAGACAAGGCACAGATTGGGTGGGAAAAGGATGGAAGGGTGCCTGCCAAGAAGCTGCCCCAGGTCACCTTTAAGCTTCCACCACTTCTGCTCATCATTCTGTGCCAGAAACTGATGCTCCTTGCTCTGCACTGTCCCATGCACACATGGTTGAGGAGAGCAGAGCTGAGCCCTGTGTCACCAAACGAGCACATCTCTGGCTCTGCCAGGGAGGAAATCAGGCCTTAAAGAAAACAGTGGCAGGTCACTCTCCCTTCGTGGAGAGGAGCTTTGATGTGCAGCTATCTCTCTGCCCAATTAAGAAGCAAGGCTAATGAGGGCTGTCCTGACAGAAGGCTGCTGGCCATTGCCTGAGCTGCCACGCAGCCTAGAAATGCAGCTCTGGGGATGAACTCCATGGGACTTGGCAGACATTCACCTAAACACCCTGCAAACCCCTCCAGAGTCAGCCTCTCCAGCAACTCTTTAAAGAGATGGATCTTGACATTGATTACAAAGGGGACTTGAATTACTTGCAATTTTGTATTACACCCACATTGTGCTTGAAGGCAGAAGTGTCCATGAGGGTTGTTCAAATGCTATTTTTGCTTTTGCAAACAAAGGAGCCCTTGATACCAAATGAGTGACTGTATCCCCCAAGTATGCTGGCCTGTCTAAATATGGAGATATCAGTAAGCATTTACTTTCATTGTCTGGAAAAAAGAGGAATTACTGTTTCTATTTTTTTTTCCCCTAAATTTTAATGGGGAGAGTAAAAAACAGCCTTTTGGGCAAGGACACTTATCTGTTTTCCCAAGAAAAATCACTTCTCTGTGTGCAATACTGGCCTTGCTTCTGCAACAAAAATATTCTTTCAGGATATTTTGATTATGTCCCTTGGGGGAACATCATCATCAGCTGTTTTCCAGATGTTTTAGCCTTTCTTAATCATACTTTCTTGCTAGCTGTGAGATCTGATTCAAAGCCGAAGAACATCATTCCATCCGGCACAGCTTTTCTGAGTCTCCAGGAAGTGTTTCAGTTCTGCAGCTTACAGTCGTGAATTTAATTAAAAATAAACTGAAATAAATATATTTAGAGTGGACTTACACATAGACATGCTATTGGCATCTAAAGCTTATCAGGATTGCCACTAGGAGTTTCTCTCACGTTTTATGCATCAGGTTGAACTTTATAACTCTGCCCTGAAGAATGCAAGGTGCCTTGCTATCCTGAATACTTGATATCAGCAGAAAATGTTCTCACCTTGTGGTCCACCACTTGCTCCAGATCATTTACAAGTCCATTGAACAGCAGGTCCCAGAACAATCTGCAAAAGCCTCTCAATGACCTTCCTTGGTTGCAAAAAGTGATGTTTTGTTTTCATGCTTGTAACCAAGCCTGCGGTTTCCCCAGGGCTCTGCTGAAGAGTTTTGTCAGAAGCCTTTGGTCTGCTGGGCAAGGTGGTCTGATTCTCTGCATCTGCCAAGAGTCAGTGCACAGTGGTTCTTCCACCAGCTCCACAATGCAAGGATCTGCCTTTACCGCAAACACCAGACTTTGGCTTTTAGACTGAAGTTCTTCACCAAAAAGACTGTTTTCCCCATTGCCCCACTCTGTGTAGTCATTTATTCCTGTGTGTAACAGAAGTAAACTGCTCCTTAATTAAAACCGTACCTTCCACATCCATTTCCTATTGTCTAATAACAACTGCTCTTAAAAAAAAATTGGCTTTGCATGTCTCAAAGAGTTTACTCAGGGCCTTGTTCACTGGGGTCCAAGCTGTGAATAAGGCCTCTGGGATCCCTCTGAAAGCCTCATGTGCAGATGACAGCCCTTCTGTGTGACTCAGATTGTGTCTGCTGCACACATTGCCATCCTGACACGTACCTCACTCTGCTGAGGGATGTAGTCCTCAACTAGCAAGCAGAATTTTTGCAACATTGAGCTCTGACTATTCCTATAAAAGCAGGTTGGAGATTTTTTGGGAAAAGTAGGGGGTTTCCATTATTTTCTGTAAAAATTGAAGTATTTTATTTTCATTGTTCTTACACTATTCCTCTGGGACTCTGTTTTGATGCATGTTGCATTCAATGAATTACTCTTGTTTTCATTCATAAAGGACAAAGTCCTACAAACACCTGAACATGGCAGAACTTTATGGGGAGTGGACACACACAGCTTTATATGAACTCTCACTCTCTGTTAGCTTCCTAGACACAAACCAGCCAATATATTTGCTTCAGAAGGGAGGGAAGAAAAAGAAAGATCCTGTTTATGTGGACATAGAAAATAAATATTTTTTCAAATGGTTTCCAAAAGTTGAGCTAATAACCTTGAGAGCTTGGGCATGCCTCCCAAAAATGCAGATGAAGGGAAAACTCTCTAAGAAGTTTCTCCATGTTTTACTCTGGATTTTCCCAGCTATTAGACTCCTGGGATTTGCAGTTTTGGGAAGAAGGATGTGGTGTGGCCCCTTGGCTTCATAAAGCCTGAGAGTGCATGAAGTGTCCATTTGCCAGACTTGAAGACAAGACCTTCTCCTTCCCACTCCCTCATTGCAAGTCAGGCAGAAGTCATGACATCACCAGCATCCCAGCATGAGCTGAGAAACTATGTGAATGAGCTGGGGAACTGGATGGAAAATGTACTTCTGCTGGGCTGGTCTCAGATGCTGTGGTTGTCAGGCTTCTCTTATTTTCCTCTGCCATATGCAGAGGCACACAAATACTTTCTCAAGGCTCTGCTACCCAGAACAGCTACCAGCCTCTTCTAAGCACACACATTGTCAGGGTTTCATCCTCCCTGGCCATCCCATTGTTTCTTTCTCTTCAAATATATGTTGCCAGACAGCTGAGATAGCAGGTGCTATGTGTGTGTCCATAGCTAGGCATTTTGCTACTGCAAAACGGAGGGGTTGTGACCCCATCCATCCTTGCTTTCCCCATGACAGAATCAGAAAGGAGAAAAGAGCCCCAACATCAAAATTCTCAAAAATGTAAGGTAAAATAATTATTTTCCTGCCATGTATTTTTGTCTTCAGTCTACCATTGCCTTGGAGGAGAAACCCACAGAAGTGGATAGCAGAGTAGGTGAATCATGTGAGCCAGTGCACAATTCCCATTCCCATCGACCTACCTCCAGGGGCTACAGGATTGGAAAGTGAAGTTTTCCTGGCACAAGATTGCCTGAATTGTTTGGGTACCTGCTCACAGCTTTCTTAAGTCTCAGTTAGGGGGACTAAGAACCAGAAATCACAGGAAGAAGACATATACATTGGAAAGAAAGAATTGTTGGGGCTATTTTTATTTTTTTGCTCTCCCGAAGGCAATGGATGCAGGTGAGCAAAGAAATGATGCAGTTGCTAATTTCCGGACTTTTGATTATTCAAGTGCACAAGAAGTTGAGTAAAAATCTAACCTGCAGCTTGGCAGTGTACAATACTGTTATCCCATAGGAAGTACAGACTGTTCATTTCAGCACTATCTCTTTCTGATTTATAACTCCCATGTAAACTCTATGCAGACTTCACAGAGCAGAACCGTGGCAGGTTCAAGGATTAAGGTCTTCACTGTACAGCAACATTAAAAGAAACCTCATATTTTCCAGGGGCAGCCTCCAGTCTGTTTTCATAAAGAGGAAGCTCACTGAACTTCTTCATGGAGACTTCACTTACCGTCTTCCTCATTTTATTTCTCCTTCATCTTAAAATAGACCTTTTAGGCTGAAAGTTGATGGTTCCACTTTGTACACAGAAAGCATAACAGAACATAACAGACAGTGTGAGATGAAATGTAGGAGCTAGTCCAGAATGACGCAAGGAAGAAAACAGCTTCAGCTGCAAATGCTGAACCAGTCAGGAAGTGAAAATCATTTCTCTCCTTCAAGCTGAAACAAAAACATAACTGAAAATATAATTTCTGGACAGCATGAGCAATAGTCCTGGGATCAGTTGTAAAGAAAAGGAAATCATTTAAATGTGTGAAGTTTGTGTTAGGAGCTGTTGGAGGGCAGACAAGAAGAAATTATTTGCTAATTGTGCCATACATTTTAGAGGTTCTCCGTTTATTCTAGTCACATATAAACACACTGATTCTTTCACTATGAAGAGCTATTTAGTCCGCAGAGAACCACATTTCAATGTTCATGCACTGTAAAACTGCTATAGGAAGAGTATTTAGTGAGCAGTTAATGACTTCCTTAAAAGGATAATACAGTTAACAGTTGAGAGGATGTACAGCTAAATATGGCCCTTATAAAACTTAGCATATTCCATTAAAAAACAGACGTGCAGGAAGTGTCTAGTTCCTATTAGAAATGATTGTACACAGTTGCATGGGAAGAAATAAATTTAGTGTACAGAATTCTACATCACATCCTTTGAAAGCACTGAAATTCTCTGGTGTCCACAAATCTGTGCATCTGGTCCACATACACACATACACACACAATTAACTGGTGTGCAATTACTTTAAAGGAAAAAGTGCATCTAAAAGTCAGAGTCTACACATGCTGAAGTGAATGGCAATGTCCTACTGACTGCAGCAGGCCTGGATTTGGTTGCACCTGGATCTGTAATCTATGTTCTCTCATTGGTACCTCACTCCTCTGGAGGGATTCCATATCTATGCAAAGGTGGGGGAAATCTGCTCCTGTAATTTCTCTGTTGGGAAAGTCATTCCATTCTCTTTGATCTGACTTTCTATTTTGGAAATTAAAACAGATCTAGTGCTAAATTTCTTTCATTAGATTGAGCATTTATTATTAATAGCAATTATGTGTTCAGTTTTACTCCACTGATTTTATGGGATTCTGAGTGGTTTTTCAAGGTATTATCAAGAAAAAGATCTGGAGCCAGAATCATCTAGCATTGAAAGATATCTGCTTACAGGACCCCGGAAAACTTTTCTCAACTGTATTTGAAATGATTTTTTAATTAATTTCAAGGAAATCAGAGAATTAATTTACCTTTGGCCACACTCTTGGTGGTGGCAGGTAAAGACAAGGAAATAATCCAGTGAGCATGAGGACAAATCCCTGATGAAAGCTAATGCAAAATGGCCTACCAGAAACCTAAATAACTGGATTCAGAGGATGTTCATGGGCCCATGCCTAAGTTTTCTATTCCCCAAAGAAAATTGACTTCCCATTGACACTGAGTGCTGTGAGGATGTCCCAACTGGGTTCGGGACTTTAGGAGGAGGGAGTCTTCAAGTACTTGGGCTGCCTGTGGACAGTGCAGGTTCTCACCTTTGAGCAGTTGCTCGGGCTGCTCTGAAGTCCGCTGTGGGAACAAGAATTGTGCAGGGTTTCCTTGCTCCTCATGAAGCCCTATGGTCCAGGAGCTGAGGAGTCATCAAGGAAATATTTAAACCCAAATATCCTTGAAACCTCTTACTCTACAGGACCCCCCAAATAATCCCCATCATTTGATGCCAAATCCATCAGGAATAGAGGTTAAAAATTCAAATTGACAGAAGAAAGCAGCAGCCATCGTACCATGGAAAAGTCCTTCTTTGGCTGGTTGATAACAACACAACTCTAGTAGTGAATTAAACCAGTGTGGCAGACCTATCTGGGCTCACAATACCAGTAAGCAAGAGGGAAGTGAAGAGTATCACCATCATGAAGAATATGGTTTAAAAAATGAAGACAACTTTTTCATTGTGAGGTCTGGGGTTTATGCTGTATTTTTATTACTGCAGATGGTTTTGTGTGGAGTATAATGGCTATCCTGCTGTGTTGGAAGAATTATGTGCAATTTAAAAACCTGAATTTCCAGTCTACAGGTTTTGTAGGAAATAAATAAACAGTTTCACACAGGAATTGAGCAGAAGTCTCTCTGCAGCACACAGCATTTACAACTCATTGATTCATCATCTGATATTTATTGGGCTACCTTACATCATGAACATGGAGACAAAAAAAGAAATTAAGTTAATTATACTGTCCAATATCTGCTAAAAGGGCAGAATTAGTCTTTACTCTGACCCAAGGTTCCTGTTCCAGCCATGTCTTGGCATTTCAAACAACATTAGCTAGCATACAGGGTTGTTTTCGTTGGCATCTGCTGGCTTTGGTACAAGCCTGTATTGCAAAGCCTCTATCCATAGCATTAGCAGGCATTTCTGCAAAATGATGTTACTTCAAAGCTCTGGAAACATGCTATGTTACAAGAATTCAAAGCAGCAGCAGAACATTATTGAACAGCACGCCTAACTCATTGCTATTATTTACCATGTGGTAAATGTTAAATATTATTAATAAATGTTATTATTTACTGTCGATTTCAAGAGCCCCTAAAAACCACAGGAAAGGAGCTCCAGCAAGTTTTTTTATGTTCTTCATAATGGTTTCCTTACAAAACCTAAACAGTTCTCCTGTTTAATGCCACCCAAGCAACAGAAACATTCAGTAAAAAGAACATGTATAATTTAGTACAGTGTTGCCTAGACAATTCCTCAGTTATATTTATCAGGCAATGACAGAATATTGCCATGTTGCAAGTATGACCTCCCTACATCAGCTAACTCATGTTGCTTCTTGGGACATTGAAAGATCAGAAAGAAATTTTAGTTTTACCCATTAACAGCAGCATCAAGTGTATAATGAGTAAGCTTGCCTTCATGAACCACACTGAATCAGCTTCCTAAGCCCTTGCAAAATGAGTGGAGTCCCCAGCATCTCTTGCCACATCCTCTTTCCAACTCTGTTGAAGCGCTTGGGCTAACAGCTGTTCTATCTGTGACTTTTGCAATTTGTCCTGAGCTGGAGTGTTCATTTGTGTATATATATATATATATATATATATGTAAAAATATATGTCAGGCTGTAGAGGTGTTGCTTAGAAACCTCTTTTAGCAACCAAATCAGCAGACATCTGCTTCTACTGAATCTGGGATGTAACTACTTAACGAGGGCTAGCACTGGCTGCTGCACAAGACAGCAACTAGCTCTGGTGATACTCTATTAGGGCTGTAGCCAACCTCTTCCTTGCCTTTCACAGCCTAACCAAAAGGCCATGACATGGCTGTTAAAAAAACAGAAGTCCTAGCATGCATGATACACCTTATTATTTGCTATATTTACCCAAGATGTCAGTGCAAGTTCAGGAGTTTCTTGCCTCATCCACCCTAACATTGACATTTCTGGTGTGATCCAGGCTCTTGGTCCATGGGTGGACAACAGTAACCCCAGTCACATGGCTTGGATCTACAAGTTTTAGCCAGTGTCGTCTTGGAGGGAGCTCATTAGCTCAGTTCTGTAACGTCACATCTCATAGTGTTCATTCTGTATTGAATGATTTCCTTTGCCTGTCACAGGTTAAATCTGGGGCTTCCAGCTTCCTATTACAAATGCCTTCAATACACAGGTTCTCTCAATAAAGATGATCAGAAAAAAATACTGGAAGAGGTAGGTTTTATCTTTATAACAAAGACTGAAGAAAGGAGTTATAATTGTCATATCTGAAGTGTTCTTTTTCTCACAGATATTTTTATGCATGTATGCATTGATGTGTTGAGGCTTATGCAGTTACATCACTACACTATTGCATTAACACCACGAAAGAACCATCAGCCAGTAGTCTTCCCCGGAGCAGTGGTGGACCAGTGGAAGATCAGTCTTTCAGGAGATTCCTGGGCAGCAGGAGCTGATGGAGGCAGCGTGGCAGCTCATATCATCTCATAACAGCAAACCCTTGGCTGACTGCCTGAATGACCCTTAGGCAAGGTTTAAGATGACTCAAGTGATGTAATCCTAGGAAAACCTCAAGTATATCTTCAGGGGAAGCATATTGTCCAGCAGCTCCTGCAGACAGTGTAGGCGCCCATCCCTCTCCCAGATTAATCCACCAAGATTTTCCCGAATCCCTCAGAGTTTACGTAGACCCTGAGGCCACCACCCTCTATCTTTAGCATGCTACCACTGTCAGCAGGCCTCTTTTGCCTGTGGAGATGGGATATACCTTTTCAGTTATTGATCTTGCAAAACTGTGGGGGAAGGATGCAGCCAGGCATCTGCCAGGCTCGGGACACCTATGCCTAGCAAGGAGGTTCTAGGTGGTAAGCAGACCTGGGAGATCACACAAAGAGCTTGTAATCGTGCCTGTGACCTCCTTGGAACAAACCACAGTGGGTGAAGGTGTTGACTAAATCAGTTACTGCAAAGCAAACATAAAGCAAATAGCCCATGTACACCAATGAAATGGAATGAGGAGTATAAAGTGCTGAGCAGTAGGTGGTAGCCTGTACAGCAGAGCCAGTCTCAGCAGCCAAGCTCCAGGGCTTAGCTAAGGGGAGGCTGGTACTGAATCAGGTTCTTGCTCTGCTTCCTGAGGAGCTGCAAGAGGAGGTTGAGAGGAGCAATGTCTAAGGTCTACCCCAGAGACAGGATCTAAAGGCCAGACCTACATGCCATCAAGAGTCTTTGCTGGTGTTTTGGTTGAGAAAGAGATTGGAAAAGTGGTGCAGCAATAGGCGCTGACTGATGGCAAGTATGTTGACTGTGCATAAAGTGCTGTCACTTCTGCCTTCGTCTTACTTTTATATTCACTCTCTCTTGTTTATAATCCCTGAATGCAACCAACCTTTGCTGGACTGGGAATATAAACACGTATTTTTATGCATATAAATTCAAGGACAAAGCATGTGGCCATGAAATTGGAGACTAACAGATAAACTGTTGCAAGCAAAGAGATAGGACCTCCACTCAACTCCTCAGAGGGGGATAACCAAGAGGGAGATGGTGTGTCCCTCCAGCCACCCACCGGATGTGTCCCATGACCAGGAGTATTGCCAGTCCTCATCCGAGGGTGGCCAGGCACTTTGTCTTTACACTTCAGAGCCCAAACACACAGAGGGTGTCAAAGGTCTCCCTCAGGGAACTGCTAATGGGAGCCTCCAAGTGGAAAATAGCTGCAGCAATGCAAATAGAGGTGGATAAGTCACTCAGGTGCAGCAGCATTGCCTCTGTGGCTTGTCATCCACATTGATTCCTCAGGGAGCACATCAGGTACAGTCCTGGCTAATTTCTAGTGACATCTGTGCTTAACACGGGTCAAGCCCTAGCCCTGCCTTTCTCAAAACAGGCTTAATAATTATTAACTTTGGGCTGGATGAGGAGAAAACGAATGTTAACTAATAACCTTGATTTCCTAGTATACACAAAACCTTTCCTATCTTTTAACATAGGCTCTGCTTGACTCTCTATTTGCCTGGGAAACACCGATCTAATGTTTTGCCCTCTGCCTGTGGTTTTATACCAAAGGAAGGACAGAAAATCTGGAGGGATGAATCAGTGATGCAAGGTGCAAGTCAGCGGGTACTCCACAGTGCCCACAGAAATGGGGTTTCTTTTCTTCATTTTACCTTATGAATTAATTCGCCATTATGTCAGTTCAATTGTAAATCTGCTTCTTTTCTTCCCTTTTTTTTTTTATGATGCACTTTGTAGCACTTTGCATAGCCTGAGGGTCTCAGCTGGCATGTAAATGGATATTGCCCTGCAAACTGCATTCTGCCATACAATCGCCATCGTCTCCTAACTCTTAAAAGCCAGAGCATGATGTGAATTACAGGCTTTTCTTCTCCATGTGGGGCTCGCAGCTTATAGTCCTGAATTACATTTTGCCAGGCTGTTAACAAAGCAAGATAGAAGCCCATTAAAAATAAGCTGCAGTTATGTAAGTGTTCATGAGTGTCTAAATATTAATGTCAGGACACCACATAATGGAAGTGCTCTAAATAATCCTTTTTAGCCTTTGTAGTTTAATCTCTGCTCATATTTTATCCATTAGTTACCTCTAAATAACATGGTTCTTTTGATAAGTTAGAGGCTGTGAATAACATTCACTGAAATTTCAACATTCTTGTCTTTAACTGCTGCAGTTGAACATGACTGTTCCTGGGGCTGCTTGGTCTTTGGTATTTTAATTGCAAATGAACTACACAACCTGCAGCAGTTTAAACAAGCAAACAAAATAAGGCAAACATCCCAGTGCCCAACTCCTGCCTCCATCTATGGTCTGCAGAGGTATTTGAAATCTCAGCCCACTCACATTGTTGGTGCTTAACTCATATCACTTTTCTACATGGTGTTATTTGATGGCTTCCAAATCTTACCAATCAGATGCTGTCTCAGTGTCAAAGTGATGAGATAAAACGACAAAAAACAGGAATTAGAAGCTTTCACACTGTGTCTAACTAGCTGCCAGGGTCCACAACCAATCCATTGTGTCACTGAATTACTGGGTTTGGTTGGAGGTCGCAGTGGTGGGTACCACATACACTGTAGCATCCAGCTGTGGAAGAGGAGGGTTTCATTCATGTTAGGTGTTTATGGTGCAATCCCTATCCTACCAGGGCTTTCATCTAGGAAAAATACATGAGCAGTACCTGAAGGCAAAGGATGTAGTTTTTGCACATTCAAACAAGGACCTGAAGTGGTAAGTCACCATGTCATGGACCTTGTGCAGGGGCAGCCAGAGTACTTGCTGGAGTTCAACAGATCCTTCTTCTCTCATTCTCCTTCCCTGTCAGCACATCCATTTGCCATATGGCAGCTGCTCAACTATGGTAAAGTGGTATGTGCAGATTTCATCCTGCTGCATGGGCAAAACACATGGCTATCAAAGTGGGTTCCCCCCTGCCCACCACACCACCCTGTGCTCACTACCATGGCATCCAGAGTCATTCCAAGCCCCCTGCTGCTACATAAGCATTTCTAGCTGTAGGCTTGGCAAAGGGGATGCACAGGAAGGTGCAGAGACTGTGCCTAGATGCAGCCAGGGGACAAGTCTAACAGATGAAAAGCTGAATCTGTTTCATGGCCCAATTTGCAGCTCTTGCTCACAGCCCTGCACAGCGAGGACAGAATCTGTGGGGTAGCACTGCAAGCAACTGGTATCAAGTACTAATGGTTTTGGTAAGGCAAAAATAAATCATATAAATATCCTGGCCCTTGTAAATAACTGACTACATCAGCTAGTTATAAAGGTTTGAAATCTGTTTCCAAAATGTTCAGTAATTTGTTTGCTAATTTAGATGGCACTTCTTTTAATGAAAATAGCCAAGCAAGAGGCCTTGAAAAACTACAAAAGGACTCCCAGTGGAAGAACTGATGCTGTTTAACTCTCTCCATTATTGTTGCTTAGGGCCACAGAGTCATAGAATCATAGCCTTTCTCACATCCCCTCGGCACCATGGAAATGTCATGCAGCCAGCTGAGAAATAGCTGTCATCAAGGAATTCCTCACCATTAGATTTATGGACAAGGATAATTTCTAGGTTGAGACACAGTCTCGTGTCTGAAGATCCTCTTGTGAAAACTTTGCCATTGCAGTTGGGTTTCTAAGGAAGTTGTGACAACAATGCATGTTGATTAGAAAGCACTACATGCTGGAGCAGCATGATTCACAGTGTCACACTGGAGGATGCTGCAGAAATAGCTACTGGTAGCACAGAGCATTCCAAACTCTAGCCTACAAAGCAGATCCTACAGCACGAATCACGTGGGAGTGATTCTTTCTTCTTACTTCCAGCTGCTCAGTTGCCTAAAAGGTTGCTAAAAATATGACTATTGCTTAATATTACCCTTATATGTAGTCTTTCTGCAATATCATCTTGCAAGCTGTATGGGGAAATCCTCCCACCCATGTGACAAATATATTTGATAACTCTTCAGAATCTAAATTTTCCAGTGGATGCATTCACTTTCCCTATTTTAAACGCATCCTTTCTATTTCAGTCAAATGACTGTGATCATAAGATCATCAACGAGGTGAAAAGGAACTCTCAAAAGAAAACACACCCAAACCCTCCCTTTTTGTTAGCCCTGAAATGTGCTGGTGGGAGAAGGACTTGCTGCCAAGCTTTGCTTTTCCACAGCCTCAAAATCCTGCTGCCCAGCCCTTGGTGGGAAGAGCCGTGTTGCCGTGAGGAGGGCACAGCGCATTGCTGCCCTGCCCCAAAATGCCTGGGATCACCATCATCCTTTTTTGTGAAATATCCATGTGGATAGCTGGTTTGATGTTATATCAGGGCTGCTGATGCTGGCAATGCCTTTAAATGACAGCAGACATTTTCACTCATTATAAAGGCTCTCTTGAGCACCCCAATGTCCTGAATTTGAGCAGGAATAGCTAGGTACCATTTCAACATCTAAACAATTTTTTATTTTGGACACCAACTCAGTGACAAAAAATGAGTGCTCTCTCTGTTTTTCTCTGCTGAGGGTTTTGGGCTGCTCACAGAGGGCTAAATCAAGGCGGCTTTCAGAGATTCTGTACTGTAACAGGTGACGCTAAACATTTCTTCAGACATCACGAAGGGGTTGCAAAATGATCCATTTTCACAGTAAAAGCCCAGAAGCTATTTGTGCATGACAGTATTTGCACAGGGTTAATATTTTCTTTCTCTGTTTGTGTGTCCGCATGTGCCCCTATGCAGATGTATGCACACACACAGAGCGCTGAGTGGTAAAAGGAATCTACGTTTTTTAGCATATCCTTTAAAACCCTGGATTCAGTTTGCTGTGACTGGTGGAATTACCTTACTGACATTTTGACAGTATTTGGACTGCTGTCACTGCTACAAAAATCCCATGGAAGCTGATGATGAACTGCAGAGGAAACATGTCTTTCCAGCAGAACACCATTGTTTTCTGTCTGCCCTTCTCTTTAAAATACTCCAGCCATCTAATCCAGGATTAGAAAAGACATCGTATCACTTGAATTGCCAATTGCACAAAACAAGTCCTGAATGGCTGAAGCAGAAAAAGCTTGTGCACAACCTGTAATCTGCAAATCATCTGTCCAAGCAACTCAGTGACCGCTTATGAATAACAAATACATTTGGAGACATGTGTTGGGACTCACAGACAGACCTGCTAGCCACCATCCAGGATGATGCATTCACAGCCCCCAGCAACCACTACTTTATGATCATGGAAAAATAGGAGTGCAGTACCTAGAAAATACTTCTAGAGGAGTCCACAATGCCTCTCTGGGTCACCTGATAATTTGAGTTGGGCAAGGCTGTGGGAGAGAGGATGGCAGCCACCATGTGCTTCAACACAGCTGAAAGCAGAGGAGGGATAATGCTTGCCCCGTGAGTTTGGATGTTTCCAGCACTGGGCAGGAAGTTTTGCTGGGAAATGTTGGCAAAAGATACTGGAGACATTTGCAGGAGGCAGAAGGAGGGATGGAGAGGGAGGAGGGATGCAGGGAGAAGTTTAGCAGCATGGACATATGACTGAGAGCTGTCACCCAAGCAAGGGCTGAGGTATTCTGCTTTCTGGGTAACTCTAGTCCACAACCTAGGACAAGAAACTGCTCCCTTTCTCATCATGACTTACATCTGGCCTGCGAAAAACATACATGAAAAAGTATGGAGTAGTTACTTTTTCATCAACCGCTCTACGCATGCCAGAAATAGGCTTTAGCTGTTTGCTGGCTTCCAGTTCACGTTAACAAAATACAGTGAAAGCAACTGCTGAGCAAAGGCAGAACTGGAGTGAGCTGCAGAGGGTGAGAGACTGTGAAAAATGAATGGCATCCCTGCCCTGTTAACCAGCAGGAGAATGGGCTGCATGATACTGCTGGGATCCTACCAAGGGCAATCACTGACCAGGCATAGCGTATTTTCCACCTCCCTAACAAAAAAAAAATAGAAGTTGCTATTTTCTCTTTGAAATCCTTGGAAGCTCCTCTAGAATAAACTCTCCAATCCTGTTTGAACAAGTGTGATTTTATATTTTCACTGTTTGCTTTGCATTGCATTACAAACCCCCATAGCCACTCACTTGGAAAAATGTTTGTGGCTCAAATATATTGAATAGCTAAAAACAAACACTGTTTACTCTTCCATTTGAATTAAAAGCATTTTGCTTGACGTGTTTACAAAATTTTCTACACAAAATAGGAATTCGTTGCGAAGTTGGAACAGCGCTTTAAGGACTTTTTAGAATCATTGCCGAGTAATCATGGTAATTTGATTATATTAGCAAGAGTTTTTAAAAATTCAGGAAACTGGGTCTTTATTCAGTCAAATGAAAATAGGTTGTAGGAAAGAGATACTCAGGCATTAAATGCTACAAGCTGTTCTTCTGTAAATTGCCAGATGTTCCCATGCGGCGTACTGAAAAGTAGTGAAACGTTTTGATTGAGGATTGCAACATGCTGTACGGAGTAATCAAACCACCCTCAAGCAACAGGACGAAACTCCTCGCACCCCACTGGAATTATTCAGTGCAGCAAGTTCCCGTAATCTCCTGGCTCAGAGCATGGAAGCGGCTCATACAGTCAGCTCAGCGCACACGTTTAGAGTTTGTCAGTTTGGGTTTCATCAGCTTGTGCATGTGTTTGGCAACAGATATTGGTTCTGGACAAAAGTTTCTTATTCAAAGTCTTGTTTATGTGACTGCATGCCCTGTGCCCATTGAGTTCACCTTCTGTACCTGCCCTGCCTGCATGCAGGAGCCATTTAAAATTAAAATTGCCATGAAATAAGTCCTAGGGAATTTGACTTTGTATTGCCTTTTTCACACTTGGGGTATGTAAAACTGCAGTGGAAATTCATCAGCTGATAGCAATCATGCAACCACATTGTGTAGGTAACTCTCAGGCACTGCAGATCTGGTGGCTCAGGATGCCTATTTCAGCTTGGCTTATGGTCAGAAGGAATGTTGGTGACATTGCTGGGGTTACACATTCAGTCTTCTTGTTTTCAGAAATTCCACAGGATTGATCTCTGACCTGGAGAGTGTCACAGAGGTGACCTCCACCTCTGACCTTTCCTCCAAAGGACTTAGTTGGGTAATGTTGAAAGCCACAGACTGCCAACTGTGGGCTGCTCTGCAAGTGCCATCCTCAAGCACAGGATGTCTTGTGATCTCTAAGCAAATTTTCCCACTTGCTCATGTTTCAGTTTTAGTACTGGGTATGCTGAAGCCTTCAGTTCTTTGGCAAGGATGTGCCATCAGAGGAGCAACAGGAGGATTTTTATGATATACACACATCTGGAGAATATAGAATCATAGAATAGTTAGGGTTGGTAAGGACCTTAAGATCATCTAGTTCCAACCTCCATGCCATGGGCAGGAGCACCTCCCACTAAACCATGCCACCCAAGGCTATGTCCAACCTGGCCTTGAACACTGCCACAGATGGAGCATTTACAACTTCCCTGGGCAACCCATTCCAGTGCCTCATCACCCTTACAGTAAAGAATTTCTTCCTCACATCCAATCTAAACTTCCCCTGTTTAAGTTTGAACCCATTACCCCTTGTCCTATCACTACATTTCCTCATGAAGAGTCCCTCCCCAGCCTCCCTATAGGCCCCCTTCAGATACTGGAAGGCTGCTATGAGGTCTCCATACAGCCTTCTCTTCTCCAGGCTGAACAACCCCAACTCTCTCATCCTATCTTCATACGGGAGGTGCTCCAGTCTCCTGATCATCCTCGTGGCCCTCCTCTGCACTTGTTCCAACAGTTCTATGTCCTTTTTATGTTGAGGACACCACCTCTGCATTGTGCTCCCTGTGATTTCAGCCCCATTTCCAGTTGAGATAACAGTGCCCCTGAGATTGCTCTCTACCTGTGTGGTGTCTGAAGGGGCAGCACCAAGGGTAGGGGAATGTCCAACAGGAGAGGTGCAATGGTTTCAGGTGATCTCTTGGAGACATTCAAGATCTGGTTTTGGAACTAGAGGGCAAATGAGGATTATTTGAGCTGGAACTCCACAGAAATCCAGAAATCATGAGGGTCATTCTTCCCTGGGATAGCTGCGGCCACGGGCTGCTTCAGTGTCCTTTGAATCTGTCTCGCTGGTGTCCATTTCCATGGGAAGTTGAACCTTTCCTCCCCGCAGGTGTACAGATTTCATGAACCTCTGTAGGAAAATCTACAGTTTCTCTTAAGTCAGCATGTTATCACTTGTATCTTTCCCATGTCCACTGTGATATGAGCAGGCATTTCTGGCTTCAAATGATGCTCGCCCACTACCCCTAATCTCAGTTTCTATCTGTTTATCCCTTACTTTTGGGACACATACTCTGAAGCTGATATAGATGTAAAACTCCACCCACTGGGTCATAACTCTGATGGAAGTCCCTACACCATTTATGCCCCCAAGAATTTTCTTAAAGCACTGTTTTCAGCATCACGTTTGGGATCCATTTCAGATTTTAATTAAAAAGGCATACTCTGTTATATTGTCACTACCCACTACAACTTTCTGATGCTTTTCAAAAAGCAGGTTCTGACTAGAAACAGGTGATTTTTGTAGGATGTAGAGTAACCTTTAACTGTTTCACCACAGACCTTTATCACAGTAAGGTTACTTTTCTTTATTCCTTTTTGCTATTACTCTGACCATAAACTCCAGAAAACTCTTGGGAGAAGTACACAGGCAGGGAGGGCACTCCAGAAGAGCAGGCTGATGGAGAAGGGCAGGAGGCCCAGTCTTCAAGGCTATTACTGTGGACCATGCAATGCATCAAAAGTCCAGTTACAGAGGCAGCAAAATACAGCAAGGATTTACAAATACAACTGTAGCTCTGTGTTGCCATCACAGAGAGTGCGGGGGGAGCTACTCTTGGAAGTTGATGTAGAAGAAAGCATCAATGTGTAGTGTTCATGGAGTTCATCTGTGCCCTCTGCTGTCATTGACCCCAACCATTCAGCATGCATAAAATCAGGGTTTAGGAGTCTGTCTGCACCTGTAGGAGCCTGTAACGGAGACGAGCACCCTGCAGGGACGTGCCTGGCCATGGCATGTCAAGTCGGATGCCCAGCCAGCCCAGATAGGAGGACAAAGTCCATATTGGCATCCCTCCTATCCTGCAGCCTATAACCAACACTGATCATGGCAGCAGTTCATTCATTGCAAATCTCTTCAACTGCCGCTACCTGAGGGAGTTTGAAATCAGGCTGAATGTGCTCATTCAGCCTCATCTTCTCCAGGAAGAGCTGACTGCAGCAGTTGAAGTCATGCACCATTGCTGCCCAATGCTGCAACATTAAGGACTCAACACTTAACAAAGCCTTTTGAAGGCATATATGGTGCTCCTTGGGCACAGTGGTGTATACACAGCTTCTTACTGAAGAGATATTGGAATACCAAGAGACAGCAAATTGAATTTAGCTTCTTAATAGCATTTATTTAGATTTGCTTTGGTAATAGGCAGGAATAAGGACTTAAGAGCCAAGGAGATTAATCCTTTCAGACCCTCAAGCTTCCATGCAGAGTGAAATGCATTTCCAAATGTCATATAAAAGACATGAGTATCTCAGGACTGTGCCCCAACCCTGGGAAAATGAGGGAATCCTTTTGCCTTTGAAACAGACAAGCAGATAATGGCTCAGAGGTGTTTTCTCTCCTGGTTTTTGGGTACCACTGGGCTTATGAACATGGGTCATAAAGACAGGGACTGAACTGGCATGAAGCTATCTCTCTTATCCAAAAACTTTTGTGAAAAGCAAGGGAGATTTTGCAAAATCCACACCTTGATTCTCTAGACTTGAGGATGCAGCGCTCTAAGCTGCTGAAAAGGTATCAAATCCTTCAGCAATGGATTTATTGAAATGCTTAACAGAACTCTTCATGATGTGAAGTGGAGATAGTATCCTTGCTCATATGGTTCCTTACTGAATTAAGTAATAAAGTAGAATTTTTGAAGCAAATCAACTCTTGGAGCCCGCTACCATCACTGTGCTTTTTCATCTCAGGAAATTCTGGGGACTGTAAGTGTGAAGATTTATTTCTTTGTGTACTTCTGAAGAAAAACTCCTGTTAGAAAACAAGGGCCGGAGCTGTGGCAGATGGTGCTTTTCTGGAGAAGAAATTAGTGTTTAATAAAGATTGTAATAGTGTGAACCAGATGTTCATTTCACATTTTATCTTTCAAAAGATTTGGGATGGTGCCAGATAGATACATATGTGCATCACAGATCTTGAAAAAACACACAACCCTATTCCCAGGGGCTCATTAAGGGAGGAGTAACTTTCTGCAAGCCATCAAACTCAACTGTAAAAGCAAGGTCTGCTTAAGCTGTGACTAAATATCTTCTAGTAACTCCCTTTCACCTTTCACATGGACAGAGCAGCACTCCAAAATAATAAGGGTAAAGTAATATGGTTTTCCAAGGAAAATGGTGATTCCAGTTTAATCAAGTACTTTGGAAAATAATAACTAAATAAAGAATGCTTATACTAAAACACTGCTCTTATCAGGCTTTGTCTAGATCTCCACTGGAATGCAGAGGCGAGTCTCTAGCTATACAAGACAGTATTTCCAAGTTCCCTACTGACTGGGCTTTTCAGCAGAGCACAGCTGTATTTCTTGTGTCTGAATTGCTCCTGCAGTCTGACAGATTCCCAATCTTCTGTGAACTGCCCCGGTTTCTTCCCATGCAGTGGAGAAGTGTTCCCACCCTGCTCTCCCCACCTGCAGGTGAGCTACCAGGCTCAGCCTCATACTACATTGTGCTCCTGGCAGAACAGAGGTGTGGGGTCAGAGCTCCCAGCCTGGTGCTGAGGTCTTGTAACAAGACTGTGTAAAACTCCATGTGTGTGTCACTCCCCTGTCTGTGCCATGCAGGGGACAGTCACTCTCCCCGGAGGACACTTCACCTCTCCTGCCTGTGGGCAGCACAGCTGCCTGTACTGCTCAGGTATGAGGCCCTCCTTTCATCCATCCCCCAGGGCTGGGTGGCATAAGAATGACTTCACTGGACATGGCTGTAGAAGATGCGTTACCTTGACATTGTTTCCCTTTTGCACTTAGAGTAAACAAGTCCTTGATACCAAGGTCTCCTGCCTTACTATCTTCACTTAGTAAAAACACGTATTGCTGTAAAAAAAGAGTTCTGGATGGATAAACGCCTCTCCATGCTGTGACTGAGTGATTTGCAGTCTTGAGTCACTGAAGCTGCCACTGGGCTCTCTAGGAGGTAGAGGCGATTATTTTAGGAGAAAGGTCATTCCCAAAAGGGCACATGCAGCAAGTACTGGTGATGCCAGATGTGTTACTACATCATAGGATGTAGCATTTATTATCAGCTCCTGTTGTTACTGGAAAAGCTGCAAGTTCTATATGTATCTGGGAAAGATGAGGGTTATCAATGACCTGTAAGGTGGCTATTTAGCATTATCGTCTCTGTGTGTGTACATGTGTCCATCCATCTGGGAAAAATCCAATTAAAAATGAAGGTGGTAAATACTTCAGCTGCAGCACAGCCTTGCAGGACTGGCAGCTCCCTGCAGCACCAGGAGCATCATTCTGGGAGCAGGCAGGGCAGGGATGAACGTGTTGATACACCCTCTGAAGCAGTTACTCCTTTGGCTTGGCTGCAGGCCTTACTCCTTGTTGGTAGGGACAGTACAGGGGTTGTCCTCTGTTGGAGGCCCAGCAGCACCTATAGATGCTGACCTGGGAGCAGGGAGAGCCAGCAGCCCTGTGAGAAGATCCAGCAGTGACTGCCAACCTGTTTTGGTCCTTCCTGCCACAACATCAAGAGCTATTCTTTGTTCTCAGGTTTTTTGAACAAGGATTTTGTCATAGCACCAAAATAACCAAGGGGCTGCATGCTTTAATTAAGCCTGCTGTGATTTCTGATTCTTTCCTGTAAACCAACAGGAGGACCAAGTGATTCATGTAGGAGGGTCTTTGTTATTTTGAGAGAGAGCCTCTGAATTCCTCCTGCCCTCCTTTAGCATATCTCTGCAAATCTGCCTCAGCATCCAAACAAACTCAGGAAGCAAGAATGCTCAAACTAGGTAAGGTTTGGGGAAGCACGTGGCAAATTATTTTACCTTAAGTCTATGGTGGAAATAATTGCCAGGATCATTTTTCTGGGCATAGCATTCATACTCCTGCATATTGCTGGGGGATTCAATGCCATGGCCATTTTCTGCTGTTAGAGCTCAAGGTGAAGAACTGAAGAACTTCGCAATATGTTTTCTATAAGCACAAAACCTACATTAATTAATAGGATTTTAATTGAGAGAATGAGCTACACTGTGCACACTTAAACTGCTTTAGAACTCATTTACATCAATTTCATTGCTATTAGTCAGTGTAAATCAATTAAATACGTCCATATAGAGAACCTGACTGATATAAAATGCAAGACTGATTCACAGATTGCTTATACTTAGATTTCAGTTCAAGGTCTCTTTGCAGTGAGGCCAGACATGGTATGTTGAAAACACCATGCTTATCTTTTCCAGCTTATTGTTTTCTTGTGATTCAGACACAAAACTGAACTTCTGTCATGCCACTGTGGAGGAAATGCTTCAACTTAAAACTCTCCAATCAGAGTTCAAGCTGAGTTGCCTTATCTTGCAATTAGAACAGGTGAGGAGTACACATAAATTATTATTGACATGTCCAGGAACTCAGCTGATGCAAGGTTAGTTACTTAACTCAGTTGTCTGCTGGAGCCCTTGAACTAAAATGAAGGTTATTCTCACTGACAGCATCTTTTGTACATGCAAAAGCACAGGAGAACTCATTAAGGACTTTATTCTTTGAAATTCTTAGGAGTCACACCAAAACCCCATAGCTGCTAAATATGTCCTTCCAGAGCTAGAAGGTAATGAATTTAAAATGTTGCTCATTACACAAAAGAAGAAAAAGGGGAAAATCACAAGTGTCATTATCTAACATTAGTGAGGAAGTTGGAAGGGAAATAAAGATATTTATTTTCAATATGAAGATATTTGCAAAGTTTTTCATCTTTCCTCTGCTACCACAGAAGCACTGCAGCTGTACTGTTAAGCCAATCCTACCGCTCTGAAGAATTTAATAAGAATGTTAGAGTAAAAGCAGCTGTGATCTCTGAAGTGAGTTTCACCTGAGAGAGAGAGCACCAGTATTCAGTCCTCCAGAATAGCTTGGGAGCACATGCTCATTACTGACCAAGGCACAGCTAGCAATGTCTGGAAATCAGGAACATCCTCTACCTCAACTGTCTGCATATCCCTAAGGCTTAGAAAGGACGAAGTGATTTTCCTTCTTGGTGCCCATTGCTAACTGTTAACATGGGAAAGTCATACCAAATTTAAACTGACTGTTCAGAACTGTGTGAACACCCCTCTCTGCTCATTCTTTCCATCTGTGGCTGTCCATTACCCCTGACCCTCATTCATGCAGCATCTGAACAGAGAACCTTGTGGGACAGAAGCAACAATATTCTTTGTGCCTAAAGAGCTGTTGCAGAATTTCAGGCAATGTCTAAGCAGATATTTTGAACAGCACATGTTTATCATTTTTTTTTTGGCCATAGAATACCTCTTCACCTGTGTCCCAGGTTCTGTCCTGAAGAAATACTACACAATCCAGTGTCCATTACATGTGAATATGCTGGCAGGGTCAGCTATTGCAAACCAGTCTACAGAGGAAGTCACTCACAGAGCAAACTCAATGGCACACACATGGGAATATTCAAAAGACTTCTGTTACTCATATGGGTTTCCATTGACAAAACTGGGCCTTTATGGTAATGTTTATGACTGGGACTACTGCCCCACATGAAGAAAGAGGGGAAGGAAGAAAGCACCTACTGCCTTTGTCAAAGTGCAGGAGATAATTCCCACTCTAGTGCATGCTACTCTTTTTTCTCCCCATTGCTTGCACCCTTCTGCCTCCCTCCTATCCTCCCATTTCCTTCCGCCACTACAAAGCCCTTCAAAGATCAAAGTCATCATTGACCATGAGTTTGCACAATGTTTCTGCTTCGACGCTGGCTGGGAGCCAGCTGGCATGTGTTAAAAACCATCATCAGAATCTGTTTAATTACTGTTCCACTGTCCCAATGCAGTATTTTAACAAAACACTGAACAGACACAGTTCTAGCAAGCTGATGCCCAGTGATGGGACACTGCAGCAGCACAGTCATGACTTTGATGTTGGCTGGTTTAATTCTTTTTTCATTCCATACCATTAATCCACTTTTGGTCCACTTTGAAAAGATGCCTTTGCAAATACAGTAAAAGATTTTCCCCAGTTTAGTATAAATTTATAACTAGAAGAAGTCCCATACAGATCTAAATTCAAAATATATTGCTTACAGAAATGAGGCACTTTCTGCTAGCCCCCACCCCCCGCAATCTACGACCTGCTGCTGGATAAGGATACTGTCCTGGCTAACCTTAGAGCTGAGGGTTAGCATGATGATCATCTGCTCTAGGAATTGCTTGCAGTTAATCCACCTTGTAAATTAAACCTATTATAGTTTCTTCTAAGCCTTTTCCTAACCTTTTGTACATGTCTTGACTTCTGGTCCTGCCAGAGACACCATTGGGTGGTTTCTCTGGTTCATACCTTCTCTGGGTTCTCTGATGCAAGAACATGTACTCTTGCTGCCCCTGGGTGATCTCACATAGCACAGGCCAGGTCAGACACGCTCCAGGTAGCCAGTGGCAGCCTGCATTGAAGGACCTCATGCTGTACATCTCTCTAGCCAAAAAATCTGTGTGTGTACCGTTTGCGCTATTGCCCAAAATTATACCGCAGGATTGAGAGCCCCCCCACTCCAACCAAGAGCAGATAAACCATGGAAAATCAAGGACTATACGGGGCAGAAGTCTGAACTTTCTGGTACAGTGGAAGAGCATCCAGCCCAACGTGCAAGAGAAAGGTGACAGCTTCCCTGCTCACTCTAGCTGGAAATGAGAACTGTGAGGCTGCAGCACTGTCCACTGAGACACGACATCAGAGCAGCCTCCAGCTGATGTACAAGTTGTCCTGTTTTCAGGAGTGAACCCGTGTTACCACAACCAGTTTGACAATGGCTAGGTACTTGTTATTCTTCTTGTCACCCATGAATCTGAACTGCAGTGTCCCAGGGCTGGTTGGGATTGACAAGGCAAGTCCTGCAGCTGAGGACACTGCTGTCCTGGCAGACACATCCTCCTGTGTCAGGGAGCCAGGGAACCACTCCTGCTGCTCTGCAGTGGACGGCCTCTTTGGCAGCTCGAGGGACTGTGAATAATCCTTTTGAGCTCCTGCCACCAGTCCCAAAGTGTGATCAGTACACAATGACGCCAATGACATAGTCTGAACCCTCTCCTGCTTCGAGTGGCTGGGTTTGAACAACAGTGACAAGAAAGAACCGGGAAATAGGGGACATTCAAAAGGAATCTCTCCTTCACACAGACTCTGTGAGAGGAATGCAGTCACCCTATCAGATCACAGGACAGTGTTGAACACAGGTCATGTGTTAGGCACATATTGTCCTGGCATCACCACCTTGCCCCTGGCTCATGTGACAAGTGCATCTTCTTGTCCCACTTCTTTATTCCACCACACAGCTGGATGCCAGCCTCAGCTCCAAGGATCCTGATTCCCAGCATCTTGCTGCAGGGCTTTTGCCCATGCCCAAAGGCAAAGGTAGATGGGGCAGCTATTCACCCTGTTTGTTGCTGCTAAAGCCTGGGTCAAAAATGTGCCTTCAAGACGTCCACGGTGCTGCACTGGGAGCCTCAGCTTCCAGGGTCCCCCAGCAGAACATGGCATGTTTGGTGGCTGAGGCACACAACACTATGCCCTATGACACAGTCATATTTTCAGTTCTCGATGATTATGCCTTTTATGTTCCTTCTTGTATATTGATAGGCTTCATCTCCTCTGTGGTGGATTTAATGGAGGGTTATCCACTTGGGGTTGTTGTTCAAAAAGACATTAGAAGTTTCAAATATTTGGTCACCCTATCTCAGCAACCATGTCTGCAAAATTATCTGGGGATTATCCTGAGGATGAGGGGAAAATCTTGTCCTTGGAGAGGTCAGAAGGGAATTTTACCATAGATTTTTATCATATCTCTGGAGCTGGTATTTTCCCCAGTGGGATTTCTAGCACTTTAACTGGATGTTCAGTTAGAAAGACCGCACATGATGCTGTCTGACTGGTGTTTAGCTTTTCTGCTTTCAAGCCTGGCTTGACGTAAGATGAGAGCTGGGAGTGGAGAGGAGACAGGCTGGGCAGGAAACAGAGTCCAGTAAACTTCTACAAACCTTAAACAACTGCAGTTGGCTGGGATTCAGTGTGTGAGATGGACCAAGGTTCAGGGTGATTTATTTTATCTGGAATTGTTTCACATCTCTGGATGTAATATGTGGGGCTGGCTCCCCCTCTGAAACAAAGTAGGCCTTCTGAAGAAGGCTCTCAAAACGATCACCCATTATCTGTAGTGCAGCATTTGCCTTCTCTGCATTCATAAATTTGGAATTAATTCCCTCTACGACATAGCATTTAATGAGTTTGTCTCCTGAGTTCTGCAAAGCATTTAAAATCCTTTTGATGGCATTTTCTCTTTTAGTAATTAATGTCTTATCAGTGAGTTTTGCAGAGAACAATGGCCTGATTCTCCGCTGATGCCATTTTACATCTCTGTAGCTTCATTGACTACAAATGAGTTACTCCTATTTTGCATAGTGGGAAAGGAGAATTAAGACCTTAAGCCTACCACTATTTTATCACGTTTTGAACTCATTTTGTCTCATTCAGAATGTGCCCTTTGCTTGCAGCCCTGAATAGGTCCCATTTTACTGTCATTAGGAAGCTGGTCATTATTGAGAATGTGTCCTACCCTTTGACTTCAGAAACCCCAAGTGATGGATGCTTCAGCCAGGGGAAACCCCATACTGCATCATCTCACAGCAGTACGTGGTGGCTCTTCTCCTCACCTGGGTGTCAGACTTCCCCCAAGGATTGCTCTAGAGCACTGAGGGACACTGGTTATTATTTCATTTCACCACTCCCACATACCTGATGAATTTGCAATTACACTCAGAAAGGAAAAGCTTGTCACATGAAAACAAAGCTTTTCTCTAAAATGAAAAGTCCAGCTGTGTTTTCTCTTAGCAACAGTCAGACCATAGACTCTCCTTGTACTGCAGACTTATTTGTTTTGGTGCTCACAGGATGTATATACTGAGATTGGAATAAATATGCTGCAACATGTACGACCTGGACACATCTTTGTTTTATTCTTTTGGCTCTGGATCCAGTTCCATCCTGAGAGGGTAAAAACAACACCAATAGAGAGAGAAACAGCAATGCAAAAAAACTAAACAGCTGTGATAAGGCTTGACATCGACAGATGCTCACTTGGAATATATGTTTATTTTAAATGTATTTACATACTTATATCTGAACGATCAAGTATGAGCAGGCAAGAGGTAGCCGATGCTGTTTTAAGATACTTTTATCAATTATACACACAGCTGGACTAACTTTAGCATGCTCAATATACTACACGGGCAAGTCCTGCAGTATCTGTTTACTCCCATAAGTTAGATGATAAGTGGTGTCAAATAATTCCAGTGATTTTTTCATGTGTGCAAGTGTTACCCATATGGGTACAGATTTCCAGGGCCAGAAAACAGAAATCAGTTATGCAAAGTGTGACATGTTGTGCATTATATTGTAAGAGTAACATTAAGAAAACTTGTGATATGAAAACATTTAAGTTACAAAGAAAATTGCTTGGAGTTGAGAAACACCAAAATGAAGGTTGTCCTTGCAGCCTTCTGATACCATCTCTAATTGCTGTCACCTTTGTCATTGTCTCCATAGCTTTCAGTTTCTGCAACAAAGTGCAGCGTGGATCTTACTGACAACATTATCTCTCACTACACAGCCTATTATTTATGCTGATCAGCCAATGCAGAGTGTTGGGGCAGACAGATATCTTCTCATTGCTATTTGTTGACACTCAAAGAACGTAGGGCCTTATGTCCATTGGTGTAATTTTGAAGTCTGGAGCAGAACACAGCTGTCCCATGATGGGCAGTTATCATCTTCTCTTCAGCAGGACTGTCTCTGTCCTCTTCTCTTGGCCTCCCCACACAGAGCACTGTCCTGCTTTCCTCCCTTGCTGCCCCTGTGGATACCTACTGTGGGTGGGATGCCCTGGTGCTCACCCATCCATGCCAATGCCTTCAGCCACCTTTGCTCTTGCTCTTCTTCTACTTTGCTGCCCTCTTCCCACATCCCTCCACTTCCTTCTCTCTCTCCAACTCTTACCACCACTGCCCCTCTCTGTAAACCTCCATGAGTAAATTAAATTCTCTTACCTCTTACCTGCACACACAGCAGGCCTTGTCTCACAAGTGCTGAGGGGAAATCTAAAGCCAGCCCTTTTATTTGGAGAACAACCACAGAGAGCTTTCTGTGGCGCTGAGCTGCAACATGCCCTGCCTAGATGGGATTTTTAGATGTCAGAATTTGACAAGTCTCTACCAAGCATGTACAAACTGCAAAGACAATAATGTTTAGACATGGTTCAATTTTGGGAATAATTTCCCAAACGTGTTGAAAAGCAAATTTCTGGCATTTGGTTGACTCCTTTTGCCAAACCTTTGCTCTTTACTTCCATGCATGGAGGTAAAGCATCTTCTCAGATAAATGTTAGAAGGAATTTGGCTTACCATAGACATAATAACATACTTTCTCCTAACCTTGCTCTTGGATAGAGATGCACCATTCTCGATAGAACCTGCAAAACAAAAAGAAACCAAAACAAATAAAGTCAGCCGCAGGCCGATATTCAGTGTTGGAAATTTCAGCTTGATGCATTAAACTTTGGCAAATGTATAAGCAACTGACAACAAGATATAATAATGAAAAAGTGTTGGGCAATCTCTGCACCTATAATTCATAACTCCTACTCATTTTAAGATAATGGAAATTACTCATGTTCATCAGGAATTGAATGGATGCCCCTGTTATTACTTGTATTATTCAGTTAGCAACAGCAGCCAAATGTATGTCTAACTGATTTTCATTAACTTCAGCAGTATACCTGGCAGAATTAAAATCTGTTTCAATTGAACCCTTCCGTATTTTTCTCCTGATGTACTGCATACAAACCTTAACCATGATATCATCTTTTGGGATAATAAACTAAATCAACAATGCATTTCATTTGCAGTGATCATGTCTGAGACACTTCCAGGTATGCAAATGTCTCAGGCAAATATTGAGCCATGGCTCTAAATGAAACTTTCAGAGATAAAGAATTATCTTTTCTATTTTAAAGGTACATTTTGTCCTAATCAAAAGAAAGCAAGTGTAACAGCCTTGGCTAAAAATGTCAGAATGGTAAATTTTACCCTGTTCAGGAGGTCAGCACAAAGTGACACCGGATTTCTTAGGGTAGTTAACATCCAGAGCCAAAGCTGGGACTATAACGTTTCTTTGGCCAACTTTCAAGATTTTTTGGTGGTCCTAGCAGTCACTATTGTGTCATTTACTTTGCTTATGGTGCTTGGAAGGCATTTCTCCTGGAAAAAAGAGCCTCAAATCAGCCAGGCACTGGAGGCATGCATTTTACATTTAAAAGCTTCAGCGACTTGCTGAATAGCAGGGATGAGACCTGCTCTAGGAGCCCTGCCAAAGCCAGACTTTAATGCCAGGTGTAAAGGCCATCTTTGAATGTGGATGAGTGACTGGTTCTGATGTCCCTCTCTCTGTGGGGGTCACAACTTTCTGAATGTAACTCTTCTGGAAAGCTGGCTAACACCTTCTCACTGAGCAGGGGATGACTCCTGATCCCCCCTGCCTGCTCCACCTGCAGCACCCCCCCGCAACCATTGCTTCAGTGAAGCCTCCAGCCTGTGTTTACCATTCTGTCTCTTTGCATTGGTTCTCTATTGTTGAACAATGACAAACACAAACCAGCTCCATTTTCAGGCTGCTCCTGGACTGCTTCACCCAATCCACCACCTCTTAGGAGGCTGCTGCATATGCTCTGCTTGTAATTCTAGCCTTTTATTTTCTTCTTCATTAGGCCTCCCTACCACCATTCACTTCCGTGGAAAATGAACAAAAAAGTTTTCCTTGATGCAAGTATTCTGTTGTCTGTTGTTGTCCAGCCAAGTTGCAGGCCAAGCTCAGACTTTTTGTTGCGTTCATACAGAGCCCAACATTATAAACCACCTTATAAAAGCACATACAGTCCAAATGAGTGAGCCTGGCCACATCACAGCAGACACAAGCAGCACTGGCTGCTCTATGGTGCCCTTAGCTCCTGCCATGCTGTTTTAGCAATCAGGAAGCACTCAGTTCTGTGCAGACATAGTTTGTATTTCATATCAAACAAGATAAACAGATAGATTGATTAAAAATAAATACCCTGCATAAATGTATGCTTCAGAAGCTGTACAGAAGGAGAGTTCTTTGAATCAAAGAAACAAAAATGTCCCAGAGTATTTTGGGGATGCTTAGAATAGGTACCCTTGGAAAAAGAGTCTGTTGAAGAAGGATGCATGTTCATATAATTACGCTTCTAAAAGCTGATGCAGAAAAGAATCATTCACTGATGTGTTACCAAAATTACTGCAACCTCTCATGTGGTTCAGTAGTCCTACAAGCACCAGCCTACCGCATCCCTAAATTCACATTATAATACAGAAATGAACACAACTGCACTGCAAATATTTAGTGAGACATTTTTGTAGAAAAGACGGCTAGTTCTCTTATTTTTAACTTAGAAGCATAAAACCTGGGAGTTTGGGGATGTAGTAATAAATCTCATTCTGAACTTTCCTACTGACATATTTTAGCAAGTTTATTTCAGATCATTGCCAGTAATGGCTTCAACCAGATTTAATATGAGCTGCTCTCTTCCTTTTCACAGATTCTGATCCTCTGTGAATAAGTTATTTGGGAAAATTTGCCACCTCTTATAACCTTTGAACATGATGCCAAGGCTATCCTATCATGGCAACAAATACAGTTATCAATCATTTATACAACAAACATCAGCTCCAGCCAATGCCACCTCATCACCGACTTGGCTGCAGCATGAAGCTCAGCGTTTTTGCTGTGTTGGCTGATGCTGTGGGCCAGGCATTCTCAATCATGCCTTCTGCTATTGGCCAAATCTTAATGGAGAAATGGCATGATCAGGAGCTCTCCTCACCATGTGGGTCTCTTTCCTTAGCTCTGCTGGGTGCACAAGTCACCTGGAGGACTTGACCATGCAGAAATGAATGCTTGGGAAGCACTCAGGAACTTGTTCAACTTACTTATCTTAAACAGTGCTTTGGCAGTCACTGACTTAACATCTTTTTTCTAAGGTTTCCAAACTTGCTTTCTGCACAGCTTTTGTCTCTTTCTAACCATGACTCTTCCCTAAAATTCTGGTAACTCTATGGCTCATCCCACTAAAAGGGTCCTGTAAAACCCTGCCTGTGCTCTGTGGTACTCCTAGCTTTAGAAATGTTTGCATTTGTGTGAAGTCATTCCGTGTTTTGACTGTATAGTACAAATGAGCCAGAGCTGGGAACACAGGCTCCAAATCCAGGTTTGTTTTCCCTTAGGAGAGATCCACAGTTGAATTTTCAAATTCAGTGGCCATTTGGGTTATGATTGGGTATTTTCAGTAGTTGAAAGCCACATTATACCATGCTGCACGTGAGGTCTTCTCACGTCCTTCCAGAATATAACACAGTTTGTAAAAAAATGTCCTTTGGTAAAGTTTGTCCCTTAATCCCACTCCAGCCTTGTGTGATTCAGCACTGGGACTACGGTCAGGTGGCCAGTGGCTGTTGGAGAGCTGGGGGCCTAGGGATGGCACAAAGGCTGAGCAGTGATCGCTGCCTGACAGTCTGCATCAGAAATGCCCTGGCCTGCAGCTTGCTCTTGGCAGCTCTGTCTCATTGCCTGGCTCTGATTACCCTCTCATTACAGTTCTTATTACATAATTCCTCTGGGTTAAAAACATTTGGTTTCATGCTGGGCTTTCCACTTGCTTCTGTCACTATAAAATCAGGGTGACAAGAGGAGCAGGTACCAGAGCACTTGGCTGTGATGAGGTACAACAGCTACCCTCCATGGGACCACGCATGGAAATGCTCCTACCTCAGTATGTTGCTTCCAGCAGGAGGGCTTGGGAGTGGGGGGGGGAGGCAGCAAGTAGGTCCCAAGACAATCTTTTGCTATTTCTGTGACCTGCAAGAGTTATTTCTTTTCTCTTTCCTCCTCATGCTCATTTCTATCCATCCAAATAATTCATCTGGCTTCTGGTCCTCAGTTCTGCTCCGTCTAGAATTAGAGCATGTGCTTAGCTTTGTGCTTGGCACCAGAAATCTCCTCCCCACCCCAGGTTTAAGAATGCGTGTAGGCATTTGGAGGGTTTCCAGATCTTAGCCCGGAGTCCTCCATTGGCACTGTCCACATGGACACTTGTGGTCCATGAGAGGCCCCTTAGCTGCTGTTATCTTTGCCTGGGGAAGGCCTTCTCCCCCCTGATTGCAGATGATACTGGTCTTTGGTAGATTCTACTGAGTACATAAGTCATAGGATCACAGAATCACAGAATGGTATGTATTGTAAAGGACTTTAAAGCTCATCCAGTTCCAACTCCCTGCCATGAGAAGGGACATCTTTCACTAGACCAGGTTGCTCCAAGCCCCATCCAACCTGGCCTTGAACACTGTTAAGGATGAAGCAGCCACAGCTTCTCTGGGCAACTTGTTCCAGTGTGCCCTCACACTAAAAATCGCTGATAGTCATGGATGATAACACAAAAGAGAGGTGAGCTTGCTTTATTTGTTAAAGGCATGCCTGAAAGGACTGAATGCTAAAAACACATGCTACTGTAGTAAATCACCTGCCCCTTAGTATTTGGCAACCCTTAGGATGCTTCCGATACTCAGCTCCTCTGTCTTCACATTCGCTTATTTGCTTCTAATGTGGTGTTCTGCTTTCCTGCTGTTAAGTATCCTGCCAGCACATGGAATGCTACTTCTGGTTTCCTCTTTGACTTGGGGCGAGTTGCAATCTCTTTATCTCTCCCATCCCTGCAGATGGGGGTGCCTGTAAGACCCCGTGACAATGTGAGGTCCTACAGATTCGACCCAACTGGAGTCTTCCTCCCTTTTGTTCACTGCGCTTCACTCACCCACATCAAACACTGCTGAAATTGTTACTTAGCTGGATTGCAGTCCTGCTGCCTACCAAGGAAGAGGATACACAGAATTGGGACCTAAGTATTTGTAACATACTTTGAAGGAGAAAGATTACATTAAACAATCTATTTAATGTAAGGAATATATTAAACAATCTGTGCGTGACTCTGGCGAGGAGCAGACCACTAAAAATCTGATAAGATTTCAGCAGGGAATGCAGCCTAAAAAATCAATGACACAGCATGTCCAGAAAGTGGATCTAGAAATAGCAAGTGTGGTAACTGCTGGAAGGTATCATGTTCCTGGGACTGGGTCGTGTGCAGCAAGAGCACTCCAGGCATGGCCACCTACCCTTCTGGTACAAGGGTCCTGACGCTTCCCAGCAGACCGCACAGGCATCTCCAGGGGTGTCTGTTTGCCCGGGAGAGGTTGGGAAAGTGATGAGTGCGGTGAGAGATTGCTTGTGCCAAATTAACTTCATTTTATTTTCCTACATGGTGTTCTAGTTTTGATAGGAAGGCAACCAGAGCGGGAACTAAAGGCGGTTGGGATCTCAACACCACCCATCAGCCAAAGCACTCCACAAAGTGCAGGGCAAGCAAGGTAAAGGGTGTGGAGAAACATCTGCCCAGGATAAACATCTGCTCAGGCAATCTTGCTGGGTTCTTTTTGCCCTCTCCAGGAAAGAGGTCCTCTAAGAGGGATAAGTTTTGCTAAAACAAGAGACCATTGCAGACCTTGTGACCATTTGATGCAGCTATAAAACGCTGCCCGTAGCCTTCTGAATTCAATCACAAGTGTTTGTTTGCAAGTGAAACTGATATATTTTGCTTTCCTGGTTATTGCTCCTTTCCCGTGTTCAATGACTGATGTAATATATGGACACACTCAGTGGTGGAAACATGCTGGCATAGGCAAGTGGATCAGGCCGAGGCTCCTACCTCAATACCACCATTTTCCCCAGTTGAGAAATACCAACGGACTAGTTATAGCAAGACTTCGTGTTTTGGCTTCTGGAGCACACATTCTTGGTGCTGTCAATTCCTGAAATATTTATTTTGATGACACAGCTCCTGGATCCCTGCAACTGGGTGCAAATTGTAGCTGTCTCTTAAACCACCCCTCACCTCTGAAAGTGTCCATGCTTCTTGTCGAAGGAGAAAAGTTAAAACCAAAAGGGATCTTGAGGCAGAAAGCCAAGTGGGGATCCACAATGGGCTGGCATTTTGAGATATCCCCCGTCCCCGTGATTTTTAACCCATCCGTCCTGTTTTTCCCGACACCAGCGGCTGCCACCGGGGCTGACTCGGGAGGGTGGTGCGGAGCAGCGATACGAAATTCAACGCTGAAAACACGCGGCAGCGGCCAAAATTTCCCTTGAAAAGAGGAGGCTTTTCCACGGCCCCGCTTTTATACCGGGCCGGTCTTCGCGCGGTCGGCCCGCGGCGCTGCTCATGTTTTCCACTGGAGGGGGGAGGACGAGAGCGGGGAGATCGGAGCGGAGGAGTAGGAGGAGGGGCTGGGGGGAAAGTTGCTTGAATTTGCGAGGGGCGAGAGCCGGCGGCAGCGGCGCGCCGCCTCCTTCCACTGGCTGGGGGAGCTGCCAATCTGTGTTGTAATCCTGCAGGAATTTCTGCGGGGTTTAACTGCGAGCCGCGCCGCCGCCGCCGCGCCCCCCGCCGCACCGCTCCGCACCACCGACATTCGCCTCCGAGGAGACGGCTCCGTCGTCCTTCCCGCGCCGCCGCCCGGTGAGCAGAGCGACAGCCGCAACGCGGGGTGGGGCTACCGGGACTTACCGGCACCGGCAGGGGGTGCTGTACCGCGCCGCCGGCCCCGGGAAGAACCGGGGCATCGGCGGGAACGGGGGACTGCCACGGCGGCTCCCCGCGAAGGGAGGGAGCGGTACCGGTGGAGAAGGACCGGTACCGGCAGCGGGGGAAGGACGGGGGAAGCGGCACCGGCTGCACCGGCAGAAGGGAACCGGTGCGTGTCTGGGACACCGGCGGCGGGGGTGCAGCGCCGGAGAGGATGGGAGGCACCGGGGGACAGGGAAACGGCACTGGCAGGGACGGGGATGAAGCCGCAGCTCTGGTTTGGCAAGGGGGACCAGCATCGGCACCGGTGCTGCCACAGCCGGGACTGGCGCTGGCACTGCGGGTATCGGTGCAGGTGTTGGACGGTGACTTGGCTGTGTCGTCGGCACAAGCACCGGCATCGGCACCGGCAGGGCCGTTCTGGGTGATCCGGTGAGGCAGGACCCATGGTGTGGGGTGTGTAGGGTGCCCATGGGTGCAGGGTCCACCGGGCCAGACCCACCGTGGGGCTGCAGGATACACGGCAAGGACAGGCACGGGGACACACGCCTGCACACACTCCTATACACAGCACCCCTGAACACTCAGAGCCCACAGGGGACCCGGTCCTCAGCTCAGTGTTGTCACCACGGGGCTCCCACCCGGCCCTCGGCCTGTGAGCCGGGAACAGCGTCGTGGGGCAGCACCAGCACCGTCCTTGACCTTCGGACCCACGGCCGTGCCCTCTCTGCAGGCGGTTGGTGCTGCTGGGCAGGGCTGTGGTGGTTACAGGCTGTGATTAAGCTCGGCCGGCTGCCAGCAGCAATGTCGGGTGCTCAGCGCAGTGAGAGCACCCCTGTGCCTAATGACAGAGTGCGGCACACGGCTTCAGGCGTCTCGCCCCGTGGGGAGACCATTGTGCCCAGTGAGGGTGTTCGGTGCTCGGCACTGCCGGATGCTGCGGAGCCTCCTGAGGGCACACGGACAGGCAGGGACGGTGCGGTGTCACTGCTTATCCTTGCCCTTGGCCGGGCAGGGGATGCTCCTGGAGACAGGAAGATGAGTGTGGAGCTGGGAGATGGGGAGCAGGGCAGAGGCAGCCCATAGGGGCCAGGGTGTGCAGGACAGGGCCACACACAGGTATGGCATGTGCCGGTTGTGGCTGGGCATGGTGTGGTCACACCAGCTCCACCAGTTGCACATGGCTCTCTGAGCCACCACGGCCACGTGCCAGAGCCAGCACCACTGTGGCACCCCATGTTCCCAAGTGCCTCCCATGGCAGCCAGAGCCATCTCCCCAGGACCCTGTTTGGACCCCTCACAGCAAAGCCCAGAGCTGAAAGGTCTCTGGATGCCTCTCAGTACCGCTGTCATGTGGTAACAGTGGCCTGGCCCATGGCTTGGCACCTCCACCAGAGCACAGGGCTGGATCTGGTCTGGGAAAGCCAGCAGCACCTGCCAGAGATGCTCCAGTTCCCCATCCCATTTCCCTGCCCAAGCAGCTGGAGGGAGCTCAGCCCACCAGCATGGCACCCACCATGTTTGCTGAGCCCTGGTCAGCAGGAGGGGACTCCATCCAGGCTCCGGGTCCAGATATCAGTGTCCCAGGGGCTGTGCTGCCGCAACCTCTCAGCCAGGGCAGAACATCCTGGCATCGACACAGCAGTAGGAGCCAGGCACGGCCATGGGGCGCAGGGGTGATGTTAGGCTCACGTGTGGCCCCATGGCTGGGCTGGACCCTCTGTCTGTACTGCTCACGCTGCCCTTCAAAAGCAGTGCCCGGCCTGGCTGGCACACGGCCGGCACATCCTCACAGCTGCCGCTTGCTGCCGCATTGATCAGCTAAATGGAGAGCTAATGGCCATTGCTCCCCTGGGCCGGGGAAGCAGCTCTGCGGCTGCTGTTGGGGAAGCAGAGCCAGGGGCCTGGGGCCTGGACCTTGGGGATGCTGCAAAAGCCATTCCTCCTCCTCATCCCACAGCCACAGCTGCTGGGAGCGTGCGAGCTGCCCACAAGCTGGGCTCGTGGGTGTGTGGGCACAGAGCTCTGTGTCTGTGAACGATGCTCCAGCACTGCTGGCTCTGCAGTGGAGAGCAGCGTTGTTTATTGGGCACAACCCGTCACCTCATCCCACACTGGGCACAAGGGCCGTGTCCTGTGCGTGATCTGCATCCCTGCCTGATGGTGCCCACACTGATGGTGCCCGCAGCCCAGAGGGGTTCAGAGGGCATTTCTGTGTGAGTGCATAGCTCCCAGCTCCCTCCAGCCCCAGCAGTGAGGGGTAACAGCGTGATGCTGCCCCACCACATGCCTTCTGGGTTCTGTGCCTCCAGAGGCAGCAGCACCAAGTGGCTGGTATCTGTTTAGGCTCAGCACACAGGTCTCCGTTTTCCTATGGAGCTGTGTCCTGAGACCAGGTCAGGATGGGACAAGCTCAGGATGCAAGTCCCAGCTTGGGGCAGCAATTAACGGAGCTGAGACCCACTGAGGGTGGTCCCAGGGTGCCCCATGGTGGGTGCAGCATCCCTGGGGAGTGGGACAGGAGGTAATGCTGATGGGGCTGCAGGTACCAGCGGTGACTGTCTTCCTTCCCACAGAGCTGCCCCCGCTGCTTACACCCTCCGCTGAAGCCCAGGTATGTGAGTCTGGACATGGGGTGCAGCGGGGGGGTGAGACCCAGCACCAATGTCTGGGGGGTACCTGGTGCCGGCCACACGTGCCGAGGGGCTCCCCGTGGTGCAGCCAGTGCTGTCTCCCATCAGATGGTGCAGTCGTTGGGCTTTGCCATCTACCGTGCGCTGGACTGGGGGCTGGATGAGAATGAGGAGCGTGAGCTGAGCCCGCGGCTGGAGCAGCTCATCGACCTGATGACCAACAGTGACTCGGAGGACAGCGGCTGCGGCACGGCCGACGAGGGCTATGGGGGGCAGGAGGAGGAGGAGGAGGGGGGCGAGGGGCCGCTGCGTGCCGTGCGCACCTTCGGGCAGGCCATGCGGTGCTGTGCTGCACGCCTGGCTGACCCTGCCGAGGCACAGGCACACTACCAGGCTGTCTGCCGCGCTCTCTTTGCCGAGACTGTGGAGCTGAAAGCCTTCCTCGCCAAGATCCGTGATGCCAAGGAGGTGAGTGTGGGTGCCCGCTGGTACGGCCAGCCCCACTGCCTGGCCAGGAAACCACCCATGGGCCCAAATCACTGGGGTGAGTGGGGCACAGCACTCTGCCCACCCTGACCAGGGCTGCCAGTGCTGGCATTTGGCAATGCACCCTCTCCCAGGGCACTGTGCAGTGGCATTGCCAGCTCCAACCTGCATTGGCAGTGCTGGCAGGGCTGCCTTGTAGCAGGGATTGTGGTGCTTTGGGGTGCACGTGAGTGCTGTGGCAGGGTCCTGGCTGGACCCTCAGTGCAACCAGGGCAGGTGATGATGTCGTGTGTGGTGGCAGATGCTGCAGAAGCTGAAGGAGGATGAGGAAGCAGAGGAGCGGCCCGTGGCAGAGCTGGGCAGCCTGCGCAACACCGACTGGGTACGGCGGTGTGGCTGGGCACTGGGGCCATGCCAGGACTGTGCTGGGGCTTATGCCGTGTCCAAACCTCCCCAGGCCCGGCTGTGGGTGCAGCTGATGCGGGAGCTGCGGCACGGTGTGAAGTTGAAGAAGGTGCAGGAGAAGCAGTTCAACCCCCTGCCCACCGAGTACCAGCTCACCCCCTTTGAGATGCTCATGCAGGACATCCGTGCCCGCAACTACAAGCTCCGCAAGGTCATGGTGAGTGTGGCCAGGCTGGCCCGTGTCAGCTCCCTGTCCTGTCACTGTGCTGGCCTTGGCACTGACGCTGCCTATGGTCCCTCTGCCCTCTCCCAGGTGGATGGAGACATCCCCCCCCGGGTGAAGAAGGATGCCCATGAGCTCATCCTCGACTTCATCCGCTCCCGGCCCCCACTAAAGCAGGTGAGTGCCAACACCAGGACACCTCTGTGCTACGGCAGTGCCTAGCCTGGGCTCAGTAGGTCCCATGGGTGCCATCCTCACCCTGCATGCACACAAGCTGAAGCCATCGCTTGAGGTCCTGTCTGTGTGTCCCACAGGCGTCAGAGCGTCGGCTGCGACCGCTGCCCCAGAAGCAGAGGACACTCCACGAGAAGATCCTGGAAGAGATCAGGCAGGAGAGGAAGCTTCGGCCTGTGGAGATGTCATACCATGGGCAGAAAGGTGCCAGAGCCCTCTCCCTGCTGTGTTGGGCTGATGGTGATGTGCCCACCACCGGGGCAGGTCTCTGTTCTGCGACTGAGCCCCATCCCCATTCACAGGCTACAGCTCCCTCCCCTGCATCCCTCACGCCTGCTCGGGCCGCCTGTCCTCCAGCTCCTGCCTCGAGCTGTCCCGGTGCCCATCGAGTGCCACACCGGTGTGCCCACGGCCCCGTGTCCTGCTCAAGGCACCCACCCTGGCTGAGATGGAGGAGATGAACATCTCCGAGGCAAGAGAGGAGACCTGGCAGGAGGATGGAGGTCGGGGGGACACAGGAGGCTCTGAGGGGACAAGGGGTTCCCCAGGGTGATGTGGTGCCCGTGGCCTTGCAGGAGGAGGACTCTCCAGGCACAGAGGTGCCACTGAAGCGGGACCGCTCCTTCTCAGAGCACGACCTGGCACAGCTGCAGAGCCAGATGGGGGTTGGCCAGGCTGCACCCCAAGAACCAGAGTCACTGCAGCCCGAGCTCCGGCCCCGCTCAGGTACCCACCAGGGTTCCCCCAGCTCCACAGCAGCCCCATCCCCAGGGTGGCCATGTGGTGCCCTGTGGCAGAGGTGGCACTGGGCAGTATGGCTGTGCCATGATGTCCCCATCTTCTCAAAAGGCTCAGTCCCTGCTAGCTGCCACCCACTGCCGGACAGCTCAGCACCACCCCAGACTGCCCTCAGTGCTGTGGAGGAGAGGCCAGAGGATGGATCAAGTACTGCTCCTAGCACCAGCTCCAAGCACCTCTGGCTGGTGAGTGCTGGGACACTGAGCATTACTATGGGCACGCAGCAGCCCAACACAGAATTATAGAATAGTTAGGGTTGGAAAGGACCTTAAGATCATCCAGTTCCAACCCACCTGCCATGGGCAGCAGGCACAGGGTGGTTCATGGGATCTGCATGCGATCTGGATCAGAAGTACACTATGACCTGTGCCCTGTGCCTATGCCCATGGCACAGGGATGCTCCAGGCCATGCCGTGTGCCACAGCCTTTCAGCAGACCAGGCTGACGTTCCCCCTCACCCACAGGAGTTCAGCCACCCCGTGGAGAGCCTGGCCCTCACCGTGGAGGAGATGATCAACGTGCGCAGGGTGCTGGTCAAGGCCGAGATGGAGAAGTTCCTGCACAGCAAGGAGCTGTACAGCAGCCTGCGGAAGGGGAAGGTGGGACCTGGGGCTGGAGGGACTGAGTGCCACCCGCCCGGCCCCTGGCTCTCACCCTGCTTTGCCCACAGGTCTGCTGCTGCTGTAGGACCAAGTTCCCCCTCTTCTCCTGGCCTGCAGCATGCCTCTTCTGCAAGAGGTAAGCAGCACACCATGCCACGGGGCTGGGAGGGTGCTGGGAGGGTGCCTGCGATGGCCCTATTCACCATCCTCTATGTCCCCAGGTCTGTCTGCAGCTCCTGCAGCCTGAAGGTAAGGATGTCATCATGTCCCTGTCCCTGCCCTGCCCCTACCCCATCTCCATCCCACCCTTACCACCATACCCCCGGCAGATGAAGATGCCCTCCAAGAAGCTGGCTCACATCCCCGTCTATGCGCTGGGCTTCGAGAGCCTCCCCGGCTCGCTGCTGGCCAAAGCCCTGCCACTGCGGAGGAGAGAGACCTTCCAGTGAGTCCTGCAGCCCTAAGCCTTCCTCCCCTCTCCTCCTCCTCCTCCTCGGGCCCTGGCTGACCGTGTGCCCTGTGCCACAGCTCCCTCTCTGGCACGTGCTGGCGCCGGGTGGAAGAGGAGTTCCCCCACATCTACGCACAAGGCTCCGTCCTGCGCGACGTCTGCAGTGACTGCGCTGGCTTCGTCACCGATGTCATCTGCTCCAGCCGCCGCAGCGTGGCCGTCCTCAACGCCGCGCCACGCCGAGCCAAGGCTCGCTCCCTCTACAGCGACTCCTGGCACAAGTGAGGGGTGCAGACCACACCGGCGGCCACCCAGATGTACATATATACATAGGACATATACCTACAGCCTCTATATTTATACACCTTACGGACCAGGGGGAGGCGAGGCACAGAGACACGATGGCTGCCTGCTGTCCCCCCTGTCCCCTCATACCTCGCCACCGGCAGGACGCTGCAATGGCTACTGTGGGGATAGGTCCTGCCGTGGGGTACCCTCCATTGCCCATTTCCCTCAGCCTCCCCCTGCTTCTGTGCCAAGCCCTGGCTGTGCTGGGGCAGCCAGTGCCGGGGGCTGGCACGGATGCTCTGTACGTGCCCACCCCGGTTAATAAACCCGCTATGCCGCCCCTGTGGCCGTGTGCCTGGTGCTGAGCCGGGTCCTGAGGGGAAGGTGGAGGAGCTGTGGTGAAGGGCGATGGGGGATCACCGTGCAGGGCTCGATCACGCGCATCCCCCCGCCACCCTTCCTGTACCGGTCCCAGGTTGTGCCGCACTCGGGAGCCCATAAGCACATCCCTCCCTCCGGAACTGCCCCCGGTGTGCCCGGGACCACCCCCGCCCGTCCCGGGTCTCACCACGGCCGCGCGGGAACGCGCACGTGGGACTCCTCCTCCCGCGACACATTTCGCGCGGTGCCGCAAGCCGGGCGCGAAACAAGTCACGGGCGGAGCGCAGTGCGCCTGCGCG